>CM076255.1:6682519-6867519 GCA_038380765.1 Odontothrips loti
GGTAGGAAATCTGTGTTCAATATTGCTTGAATTTTTTTAACTTTTTTAAGGGTTTCTAAAAACAAATTCGGACAGTGGAAAAGGTGAGCTTTTATGAAAATTCCGAAATTTGTTTCGGGATTCTCTGATAAAACGTCAAAAAAAATTGTCTCACAATTCTTTTTTGAATTTTCCAAAAAAAAATCATACAGTGCTAAGAGGACACGGAACAGATGCGTGTGTACGATTAGTTCACACCCAACATTATTTACACAAGCTCCCTAGGACTGTGTCTACTCTGACAAAGAACGTGAGTTTTTTTTTTATTATTATTATCCTGTGATGACCGGGGAGCACGTCCGAATACAGCAGCGACCCTGTTCGGCCGAGGGGCTGACAGGAAGTGGGGTAAAGAGAGGCGGCGGCGGTTTGATAGTTCCAGTTTCCGGACGCAGCCCTCCGCCGGGAGGTCATAGCCAGTTGGATTCGTATCGTATTAATTAGCAGAATGGCAGAGTGCAGTGCAGCACTAAAACCCCACCTTCCCTCGCTTGTTTGTTGTCGTTACGAAAGAAACGGTAGGAGGGAGTTACGCTAAAAAAATATATATTATACTAGGTCCAGTTCATTTCGGTTAGCTCTAGGAGCGCTAGGAGATTTCCAGATATTCGGCGAGCTCATTTTACGAATACGACGTTTATACTGCCGTGATTGTGAACGAAGGATAAAAGGCGATGTCGTTTTATGACGCCGAAACCGACCTCGGGGTATTTACGGGCATCGACGTTTTCTCCTGATTCGTTTATTCTGCGCAACGCGGAGAGACAACCCCCCGGGGCTCGCTATCTCGGCACAAATATTGACCTAAACGCAGATGCAGGCTACCGAATCCGCAATCAGATGGCTCAGGCCGACTGGGACGGGCAGGAGCCTGAGGAGAGCCCCTGGGGGCACAGCGGAGCTCACCCGATCGCGGAGAGATAAACTCACACCCAATCAGGCTTTCGCTACACAATATTGTGTCGAGCACGTTACACACACACGCGCGCGCGCCTCGGCGAGTGCGGGAATATTTATGGAAGCGAGGAGAGGCAAGAGGTCTGGTCTGAACAGAGTGTTCTCTGAAGACACCGAGTTAACTGTAACTGTGTGTTATGAAACCAATGCGCGGCACCACCCGGTTTTCGTTTAATTAATGAAGTACCGAGTACAGGCAGTGCGTAAACACCGCCGTCATTGCCTTGCAAATTGCTTTCATTCCTCATTTTTCGTGTTCCACTTCTGCGGATTGTGTAAGTTTGCCGGAGCGCCCGGAGGGTAGGCCACACCCGGCTGGAGGCCGACACGCGTGTGTTGCGGGCTGGCCTACCCACCGATCTGCAGGCGCCCTCCACAGGAATGTGCGTGTTCCTCGGCACTGACACTGCGATGACACTACTGCCCCACTTTTCCCGAAGGATCTTGTACACATTTTCATATTTTTTTCGGCGATGATTTGCATACCGTTCTGTCGCTCACGCGTCATCCACGCGTGCGCGCGCGCGCTGGCTGGGCCTCCCGTTTCCACACACAATTTCCCGGCGGGCAGACTGCGGGCGATAGACCGAAGCTGACTAGCGATGGGGCAACAGGCACGCTGCCGCTGCCGCCGCTGCCGCCGCCGCCGCCGCCGCCGCCGCCGCCGCCGCCGCCGCCGCCGCCGCCGCTCCGCAGTCAAAATCGTCAAGAACAGAGAGGCGCTGCACGGCCACCCATTTTACGCTCCATGACGGCGTCAAATCTCATATGCTAATGTGGGTCCGTGAGATCCCGTGGGCCCCCGTGGGCCCCCGTGGGCCCCGTGGGGGGCCGGGGCGGTGTGAGGGGGCCTAGCCGAGCCCCGCTGACGCCCCGGACCCGACACCACGAACGTGCCGCTCACGAAGTTCCCTCCGCTCATTCACTCCCGCGAGAAGCAAACAACCTTTCAGTAGTTGGCAAACACGGCGTCATGTTGAGCGGCGGGCGGAGGCGGCCGGCCGCGGGGGGATTTGTGCGCGAAAATAATAATAACAGTCATAGCAGACTCTGCGCTGACTCTCGAGGGAAACGCCGCAGGCATATTTTTTTTTCTTTTAATTTTTTTTTTCGCGGACGCATATCCGTGTGGCCGCAGCAGTGGCTTTACTAGCTGATGAAAAGTGGAAAGTAGCGCGACCATGCATGAAATGGAGCACCGGACCGCCGAATCTGCCATGGGACCATGGCGACGCGGCATGAAGTGGCAGTGAAAACAAAAGTACAGCACCTACAACCCCGAGCACCAACCAAAAAAAAAAAAAAAAAAAAAACTGCTATGTCTGGTATTGAACCCGTACCAGAAAAGTCACGACCTGTCCGCTGGCGCCCTACCTACCCCCCGCGTGGGCGGGAGTCGCGTACAGCAGGTCTCACACGCCGCGTCAGGTGCGGACCAGATCAGAGGCGGCCACGCCCCGCCACGCCCCGCCACGCCCCGCCACGCCCAGAACTGTCTGATCCAGTTAGCGATACCGCGGCCCGAGCGCCGGGGGACTCTTATGGGATTCACGCGTGTAATGTCATCCTCTTATAACAACACACCGGAACGAGTTTATTTCCTCTCTCTGTTTCTCTCTCTGTCTGTCTCTGTCTGTCCTTCTGTCTCTCTGTATGTCTGTCTGTATGTCTGTATGTCTGTCTGTCTGTCTGTCTGTCTGTCTGTCTGTCTGTCTGTCTGTCTGTCTGTCTCTCTCTCTCTCTCTCTCTCTCTCTCTCTCTCTCTCTCTCTCTCTCTCTCTCTCTCTCTCTCTCTCTCTCTCTCTCTCTCTCTCTCTCTCCCTCTGATAAGCAAGCGAGTGATGACAGTCCGAGTGTGTTCGACATATGTGGGTAACCCTACCTAGCCCGATGTCGGCAGCCGTGTGATCCTCTGCCCGCTATTACGTGATTTGCATCAACATTAGCGGCCGATGGTCTGATGTAAAAGTCAGCCGCCGTCCAGCTAACATATTGCTGCATGCCAGAACGCCCGCCGCCGCCACCGCTGCTGGAAACTGGAGCAGCGCGTCTGGAAGCGGGTAAAAAGTGTGATATGGGCAGGGCGTTATGAACCGTGACGTTAAAAGACTCGACCGCTAGAGCAAGTGCGTTGCAAGAAGAAGTAGAAGAAGAAGAAGAAAGAGTAGAAGGGGGCGGGGGGGAAGGGGGGGGGGATTGAGTAGTTATTGGCAGTCAGTCGCCGTCCCGATCACAAATTTACATTAATTTACATTAATTGGACCATCAGCCAGCAATACGTCATTCTGCAGCCGCCGCAGCAGCGCTGATTTGATCAGTAGTGACTAAACTGCTCGGCCCGCCCAGCTGCCCGGGTTCGAATACCGGACGCCTCGCGGACCGTCGTCTCCATCCGGCCGCAGCGTCTCCGTGGCGTACCGCGGCTTACGCAAGGGAAGTCCAAACGTCCGTCCGTCACCCATCGGTCCAATCGCGGCTGCAAGTGAAAGTACTTTGCGTTCCGCCCCCCCCCTCCCCTCCGGGGGGCCCCCTCGGGGCTCGGGACCCTTCGCGGGGGGCACTCGGATGGCACGCCACCGCCGCGCCGTGATATTTGCGGTCATCCGCGATCCCTAGGCCGTCCGGGTGCCGCTAATTGTGTCCGTCCATCTCCCTCCGTCCTCGTCGCTCCCGCAGCCCGCCAGGCGTGTGCGAGAGAGACGGCGGCCACACTTCCGTCGTGCGCCGCGGGCGTCCCTGTTTGGGCGGCGGTGATGCTGCAGCCGCTGCTGCTGCGGCGGTCACGTCGCTCCGTCTCGCTCCCGCCGGCCGCAGCGGGCCGCGAGTGCGACAGAGACAGACGGATCGGTACCCGCGGACGCCTCCGAACGCAACCGGCTATGTGGTCTGCGGGGGACGGCGGGGGGACCTCCGGGGGACCTGAGTGCGCTACAGAGCTACACCATGTGCACGGCCATGTGCAGCACCTCCAGGATCCCCGCAGCCCCGGCCCTCCCTTTCCCTTCCGCGGGGCTCCCGCACGGCGCCGGGGTTGCGTAAAAAGTCGAACGAGGGACCCACCTGGGGCCACACCCCGCGTGTCGTACCACGCGATAGCACCGAATCAGAATCAAGCAGCGCAACACTGCACTGCATCTTCACGCGTGTTGCGACTAAAGATAAAAACTTTCCGAAAAATAAAATAAAAATTCGACCGAAAATTTTAGTGAAATGTTTCATTTTTTTTTTTTTTTGTTAAATCTTCCCCGTACAGCCAGTCAAAACGTACCATGCCTGAGAATATTTCCTTTGACATCTTCCAACTTTTCAATGGAAAATTTCCTGAACCGCATCTCCAGTTGCGACGGACCGGCCGGTGACCGGCGCGTGAGGCAACGTCGGCACAACTAATGCAAATATTGAGAGTGAAATCTATCACGGCAGCCTTGTTGGGCGCCGGGGTTTTAGGCCGACAATGGCTGCGTGGGCGCGGGTGGATAGCGGGCGGGGCGGGCGGGGCGGGCGGGGCGGCCGCTGGGGAGTGGGTGACCGCCCAGGCCCCATCCGTGGCGTGCAGTGCCCTCACCACCGCCTGTGCGAACGCTCCGTGCAAAAAAAAAAAAAAAAAAAAAAGGGAGAGAAACAAAACGGCGCCATTTTCGCACGCCAAAACGGCCCGGAGGTGCGTGATCTTTGTTCAACGCCGGCGCCGCCGAGCGGACTCTCACTTTGAGGGGGAAAGAAATGAGATATCAGACAGGCCGACGGACAGGCAGACAGACAGACGTCACCGGGCGTATTTTTCGCAGACGCGTTTCCCATAGGGTAGGTGAAGGGAATTAAATCACGCTGGGGGAAAAAAAAAAAACATTTTCTTCTCAATAGCTGATCTTGTAATCCAAAACTATTTTCTGTATGGTTTTATTTTTGACTGCTCTGATTTTCTTAATTTCTTTCATTTGCCATCCAGATTTTTTTTTACGTGTAATATTATCCTGGTCATTGAAGGTCTGTGTCTCTACCGTTTCATCTGGTCTAAACAATCGGAAATAAATTTTAAAGTTGACAAATGTGGTTTACATTTAGTTTGACGGGAAGGTGGACAACCGCGTCCACTGCGATACGACACGGTGGCGGCGGTGGTGGCACGGTCTGTTTTGGTAGCGCCGCGCCGGCCATGTCTGCTGTCAGGAGCGATGGAGACCAGTAGTGGTTCGGACAGGGTGTTGTGTTACATTTTAGCGCCACGGTCTCAGCGGCTCCCAGCCTGTCCCCACTGGTCCCCACTGGTCCCCACTGGTCCCCTCTGGTCTTCTGGCTCTCATTCACAGCAGTCGTCCTCCGCCGACTGAATCAGTGCGGATGATGTGAGTCACACGCTAACTATGTAGCGTAGCGGGGGACCCTGTTTCGGCGGGGCCGGCTGCACGCACTACTGGGGCCCACTGCAGGTGGGACCGGAGCAACACGCCAGCGCGAATCAGTGATCAAGGAAGTTGGGGCGACGGCGACGCAGATGGATGTGTCGGCCTGCGAGGCTGTGGCTGTGAAGTACTGCTACTCTCCGCTGTACGCAACGTTGTCCGCGGCGTGTAGTGCTGGATGTTCTGTTCAGTGCGGCCAATAAAACTTACGCGGGGCGTTGCATTCTCTGTAACGGCGCTGATAAATTTTACTGCCCTGGCGGCGCCTTCCAGGCATATTCGTGTACTGATTAGGTTTACTGGCCTGCGCTGGACCAGTCAGTGCCGGGCTGGAACAGTCGTGAGATGTCCAGCACAACGGGCCGGAGCTCATGGAGTCTCAAATGTGTTCGCGTGCACTACCAACATAAATTAAATTTTCTTCAGGTTTGGTTTAAAAAAAAATACAACTAATACAAATTAAGAAACGGCTGTTAGAAGGCTTAGCAACATCCTGCCTTAAAAAATTTCATTTTTCCGTAAGGGATGGATTTATTTTTCTAATTTGACTTTTTTAAAATATTATTTTTTTAATTTCGAGATGACAAGATGGCATGCTGCCGACGGATGAGTGAGACCAGCTACCGGACATGTGTGTAACATACGCGGGGCGCGCATAGAGTGAGTTTGTCCATCCTGCTAACGGGGCCGGCGGTGCCGACAGGGTGTGGACAATGGGACAAGGTGCGCGGAGGAAGCTGTTATCAGCACGCGACCGTGATTGCGTTGTGCGCGCGTGCGTGCGTGGACCGGACCTAGCCCAACTTTACACGCGTGACGCAACCCGGCCTAATTTAACCTCAATCTCTCTAGGACCGGCCCAGGAGGACGTAAGATGTTAATGCGGGCGAGCGTAACCCGGTGCGCAGCGCGCTGCGCAACGCGACAGAGTGCGTATGAGAAACTGCGGAAGCGGCGAGCGGAGGTCAGGACGAAATTTTTCATCAGCATTGTCGTGTTTTTCCGAGTGTGAGTTGTTATTCACGCTGAAGAAAACTCGATTTAAATAAAAGATTTAATTTTTTTGACCTGTCGGGGTGCTCTTGAAACGACAAGAACGGTGGCGGCATGTGTGATGCGCGAACCGACAGGTGACTTGGTACGACCCGTCCTGCTGACTCCGTCTGAAGTGTCGGCCGGCCGGTCCATATGGCGCACGGCGGCTCCGGGCAGCGTCGGCCGGTGAGTCCATAAGGCTGCCGCATCGCTGTGGACACGCACAGCTCGCACCAGACACCGACAGGGATTTATGGTGAACGCGTTCAAAAGAGGCGCGCGAGGGTATCTTTGTTTTCAGCGGTGGCAGGTCTCCAGCGACGGAGCAGCCGGCGAGGTGATAGAAATACGGGATGAGGTCGGGGCTGTGACCGCATCGAGAGGTAAACGTCTCACGTGGACGGAGTTCTCAGCAGCAGCAGCGGCAGCAGCGGCAGCAGCGGCAGCAGCGGCCAGGGGGCTCTTCACTCGTGTAATTATTCACACACCCAAATGCGATTTTATGTAATGCCATCTCGTTGTAATATTCGTAATGCAATGCCGGGTGATTTCATGTAAACCCATGTAATCTTTTGGAATCTTATGTAACCCCAGGTAATACTCGTGATCTCATGTTCTAAAGATTGCGATCGTATTTATTCGCGTGTAATCTCCAGTAATCGCATAGGTTATCTGCAAAGACGGAACAAGGCGGAAAAGGGTAGAACTAGGTAGAACAAAGGCAGAGCAAGGTAGAACATAAGCATTGGCGGCAGCCCCCCTGCGGGCCACAAGGATCACAATCACGGCAGCCACCACCGCCGCCTCCCGGCTGCCCCCAGTGACTCGGTAAACAGCTTCATCGCCATCAGGAGACGCCCGGAACCGACCTCCGGCCTTCGGGTGGGGTACCTTCGGGTACATTCGGGTACCTTCGGGTTTGCTGAGTTGCTGCCACTGTTGTGAAAGCCGGCTGGCTGGCCGGTGTAGCAGGAGAGGGCCCAGCAGCAGAGGGTCCACGTCATTGCCCGAAACAAAAAGCATTACACCCCGGCGAACAACCCAATCTCGTTATATTTTCCGAATGAATAACTTCATCATCTGCTGGGTGTTGTTTTGTCTCCCTCGCCTTGCCCCATATTTTGCGCGCGCAGGTCGGCCGGTGCTGCTGCGGCTTTGCTCCCCTCCCCCCTCTCTCTCTCTCTCTGTCTCGCTCTCTCTTTCTCTCTCTCTCTCTCTCTCTCTCTCTCTCTCTCTCTCTCTCTCTCTCTCTCTCTCTCTCTCTCTCTCTCTCTCTCTCTCTCTCTCTCTCTCTCTCTCTCTCTCTCTCTCTCTCTCTCTCTCTCTCTCTCGGCCAGCGGCCGCTGCAGTCGTGCTCTGAAAACGGTCATTATCTAGTCGCGGGGACTCTATGACGAAATGTGATCAGTTCACTGCTGGAAATTAATTGTCGTCATATAATGGCCGGGCCGACCGAGGCCTGGCCGTGATGTCTGCATGGCGCCGCCCCGGCCTTTTTCTGTCGTACTCCGCGGTTAGTCATGTCCACGTTCAACGGAGGCAGCGGAGGCGGGTCATTGACGAATCCTCACAAACTGCGCCCCAATTCCGAAGCACGGCTATGTTTCCATGTCTTCTGTGCTACGCGAGGGCGGCCCTGGTCCACTCCAAAAATCAATCATACACTCTGAAAAAAAATTAGGTGAAAATAAGAAAAAAATTGAAAATCTAGAAAAAAAAATTGGAAATCTAGACAAAAAATCCAAAACCTAGACAGGAAACACAAGTAAAAATCAGAGAAACAAAGTCAACCGACCAGGGAAAAATTAGGTGAAAAAAAAAAAAATAAAACCATCTTTTATTTTAAATCATGGTACACTTTGCATATCGCGAGTGAGGGAACCCCTCGGTGTTACGTGAATACGATGCGGCACCGCACCGGTCAGCCCACGCGAAGACGAACGGGGCCTCATAGGACTCGGGACCCGGGCCTCCGGGGCTCCTTTGAAGTGGCAGCCGCCAGTCCTGCGTCACCGGAGACGGCAGTCCCCCCCGGGGGCCCCGGGGGCCCGGGCCGCCGTTATCGGCCATTAAGGCGACCGTTTGTCTGGGAGGTGGTGTCCGCGCAGGTGAAAATCAATTCCCGGTGCGGTGCCGCGCTGCCACGCTGCCGCCCAAACACGTGGCCACGCGTCCGCCCGCACGTGCCGCCTCACGCCCGAGCCAATGAATGAAAATTGAAAAGGGAAGCGCCAATCAATCAGCCGGGACGTGCGCTGCGTGTTAATGGCGGCTTTCCCCTGCCGCACCGCGACGTTCCCGCGCCGACGCTCATTTCCCCCGAAATAACAATAAAGACAAACATTTTACCGCACTGAATTTTCCAGCACCGAAGATAGTTAGATCATCATGGGGCTCGTAATTCGCGCGCGTTTTCAAATGTCTTTTTTTTTTTTTAATTTTTTGACAGACTAATAAGCCCGGACTTGCCACCTGTCGGACGGTAGCGGCTGGGGAACCACCCGCCGTGGCACGCGTGCGGTCTCTCTCGCTCCCCCTCGCGGCCGGAGAGAGAGAGAGAGAGAGAGAGAGAGAGAGAGAGAGAGAGAGAGAGAGAGAGAGAGAGAGAGAGAGACGCGGACTGCATTTCCGCCCGCTAACAAGTGCCAATCACCCCTGACGGCCTGACGCGCAGACGACTCATAATTAAACGCACGAGCCCCTAATTTGATAATCAAGGCGACGAGTCGGAGCCACGTGAGTCGAGAACGAGATCGGTCGATTTCGGGGTATAATCGGTACAAAATGTTGCACGGTAAACGACAAGGCTGGTTCAATTATTATTAACCTAAAAAACATAAAAAAGGTTCCCAGGCGATAGTGTTGGTATAAAACATCAGGTGGAAAAAAAAAATTCAGCCGTCATGGACGCATGCCATGCAAACGCACCGATGACTTTATTTATCTAGTCTAGCATGGAATGGAGTTTAGTTTTCCGTGGGTTTTTTCTAGAGAGGAAAGAAAAATGATGTGGTCGCCCCGCAGCAGGTGTCCCGTTGGGAAATGTGGCCTGGATCACTTCACCTACGCATCCCCCCGAACGCCGGTGGCGCGGAGCCCTTGCGATCTACGGCCGCCGTTCGCTTGCCAGGACCGCCTTGATAACATAAATCCGTCGTCCACTGCGCGCACGGGAGCCCAGAAGACGCCGAGGGCGCATGCGGGGCCAGGCAGATAGAATCTGCCACTGCTGTCCATCCTAGCGGCGGCAGCAGCAGCAGTAGCAGCAGCAGCAGTAGTAGTAGCAGCCCGCACCCAACCTTTCGCGCGTATTTCACTCCGTTGCCTGAAACCATGGAAACCGGAGCGGTGGCTCATCACCGTGCCCACCCGTCCTACGCTCAGCAGCAGGCCTCCGGGCCATATCCACTTCTTCTCTCTCTCTCTCTCTCTCTCTCTCTCTCTCTCTCTCTCTCTCTCTCTCTCTCTCTCTCTCTCTCTCTCTCTCTCTCTCTCTCTCTCTCTCTCTCTCTCTCTCTCTCTCTCTCTCTCTCTCTCAATCCGCAGCAGTTCTTCTAGCTAGACCAATGCGGGATTTTTTTTTTTTTTTTCCCCCTCCGACACGACTGTGTGCAGCAAGGTTACCGCACCGCCCGCTCGGCCCGCTCTGATAGGAGACTGCGCCTGATATGCAGGAAGCGAGGTTACCACAGCTGCGCACGGGAAGAGCAAGGGCTATCAGCATATGCAGCGCGCCTGCCGCCTAGGCAACCCATCTGACCTGAGCCGGATACCGCGGGAGTGAGTGCTACAGAGCATCGCGTATGCGCGTTTCTATTGGCACTTTCCCGAGACCTAAGTCTGAGATATTGCCCTAGCTTTACAAAGATTCGAAAAAAAAATGTGAAAAAATGAAAGGGTGCGCTAGGAGGAAACGCTTCTGTGTGAAGTTGAGCGTGGAAACGGCCGCGCAAACAAACGAAGTTACACCAATTAGGCTCCGGTTTACTGTCCTGGGAGAGGCGACGTCTCGTTGACAAGCTCATTGCGGGCTCCGCCGGAGACAGCCCTGGGACAGCCCTGGGACAGCCCTGGGACAGACCCGGGACAGCCGTGCTCCCTCGTAAATCTCGGCGGGAAGCTGCGGCGGCTGCGTCCGTAACCCGCAGCAGGATGGACGAGTCCAGCCGCCACCTCGGAGACAGTCCGTGACAACAACCCGGCGCGTCGGAACAATTGTACTCTTCACACTCATATTCACATTGAAATTTAAATTAGCAGTTAAATGTAAAGTCATCAGGAAATGTAACCTGTGAGTTTTAATTGAAATTTAACCACCAGATTGATATGCAAGTTCGTAGTCACGTCCGAATCCAGGTTGGCATTTTTTAATTTTTTTTTTGACTAAATAAACATTCAGATTCAAATTCAGATTCTCCTATTGATACTCTAGGGGATCCGGGGGCGGGGGGGCTGCCGTGGCATTGAACCTGGCCCGCATAGTACAGTGTAATAGCGGCACCGAGAGAGAGAGAGAGAGAGAGAGAGAGAGAGAGAGAGAGAGAGAGAGAGAGAGAGAGAGAGAGAGAGAGAGAGAGAGAGAGGGGGGGGGTAATTTCATATTCGCGCACTTGTTTCGGTGCGGACGTGGACGCAAAAGCGGTCGGCCAGAGCAGTTGGTACCGCGGTTGGGACACAAAGCAGTGCGACGGTGTCGTGTGCGGACTTGGCCAATATCTGCATGATTCGATCGCGCCGCGACCTTGGCGCAGAGTTTTACATAGATGATGAAGTTTTGTAAAAGTGGGCGCAATGCGCGCACCATAGCGGCGCTTATCTAGTCCGCATCGCTAGGCAAAGCTCGGACAATGTTTTTCAGAGCGCGCTCCGCAGGCTCCACAGGCTCCACAGGCTCCGCATCGGTCGGGTTACACATTTCTATGACGTGGGCCGATAACCGTGTTCGTCTAATTTAATGTCTGATTGCCTCCAAGTATTATCGTTCACAACTAGCCGCAACTGCGCGGCCCCCGAATCGCTTTTCCGTAACCTGTTTAGCTAATGAGCGGCTTAGACACACACGCTCCGCCCCGGGCCTCGCGCGCACGCCTCCTGCACGGCTCCCGCACGCCCCCCGCACGCCCCCCGCACGCCCCCCGCACGCCCCCCCCACGCGCCCCCCCACGCGCCCCCCACACGCCCCCCACACGCCCACCGACTCATTAGAATACTTAGGGATGGCCTCACCGCGACAGCACCTCCACTCCACACGCGGAAAAAGAATTAGTGGTCGCAACTAATTTTTTGTTGATTTCCAGACAAGCAGAAAACTTGGGTTCTGAGAACTGAGATACCGTTGGAAGAACTATTTTTGTTAGTTAGTAGCACCAGCGAAACGTTAGTTGCTCAAAACTAAATTTTTTTCTGCGAAATTTTAGTTCCCAGAACCAAACGAAAAAGTATCAACTGTCGTGCCTGTGTCTTAGCGGCGGTCAACTCCTGGTACACCGGTTCCCATCCGAACACCGAAGTTAAGCAGGAACGGTTCCGGACGGAAGTCTGGGACGAGGTAGGACCCACCCATTTTTGCCGTTTTTTTACACCAAATGCAGCTAATTTTCAGAGTTTGAAAATCTGAATATTACCGAAAAATACCACATTTTTAAAGGTCGGGTAATATTACCGTAAGTTACGGTAACTTAGCGAATCTTACCGGTAATATTACGGGCCTTTAAATCCCTGCAACTGAAAAAAATTGGCTGCAACCACTTTTTTTTCTATCCGTGTTCACTCCCCGGAGAGTGCCCGGGATCGAATACCGGGGTCATAATTTGGAAGCGCCGCCGGCGAGCGCCGTTTTGCGTCTGTTTCAGGTCGGCTGCATGGCTGCAGCTCGGCCGGCCTAGGCAGGTGTGTCGGGCCGACAACCGCACCGCTCAGTCAGCAGAACAGACGCACACACGGGAGGGCCGCGGCGGGCCGCCAACTGATGCAACGCGGCGCGCCATGCGTGCTTCATGGGAGCATGCCTCGGATCAGATCGACGAAACTGAAAATTATAGCTCGGGACCTGGTCCACTGGGCACTGCGATGGCGGGCAGGCGGGCGGCGTTAGTGCGTCCAGTGGCCGCCAGGGGCCGCCAGCCCCGCCGGCCCGGCACAGCACGTGCGGCCCATGTTTACAGGGGTGTCGGCCGCGGGTTCACAGGTTTAATGATGAATTCGTGCGCCGTTGGTTCGGATTCGCGCCCAGCCCGGCATCACTGCATTGCCAAAGGTTCGGTCGGCAGGTCCGGTCCAGCAGCACCATTATGCAGGACAAGGCTAGGGTAGGTGTGCGCCGGCTGCCGTAAGCGGGGCTAGTTTGTCGCGCTTATTTTCGGTTTCGCGAGGCGGAAGGACTGTCTAAATATATGGGCCAGCCGTAAGCGGGCTGGGTCAGGGCGGATCCTGACCCAGCCCTACACGAATAGTCCGCGTTACGTTGTGAGCGGCGGCGTTCCATTACAAGGGGGCCGGCGGAGCCAAGCAAAACTGTGGTGAGGCACCACAGCTGGGCGTGACAGCGGCGCTCACGTCCGCTGCGTGTGCGTGTGTGTGCGTGCGTGTGCGTGCGTGTAAACACACGCGGGTGCGTGCCGTGTATGCATATGTGCTCCATACTAGGCTGAGTTGTTCACGGCGTGTTGTATATAAAGCGTTCGATTACAATACTCATTTTGATGACCGTACTGTAGTACCGCGGCCTGGCCTCAGAGAAAGATCCCGCTCACCCGGTTTCCAGATAACGTCTCGTGTCTCCACATCGAGGGGCAGAAGGTTCAAGCAATATGAAAAACTCGTCTCCGACGGTGGACAGTGGACGGATAGTTTATTTTACGTTACATAATTATTAATTATTTTTTTTAACAAATGGAAATGAAAGGATGACCAATGCGACGGATGAGAGAGTGGAGTAAATGCGATGAAGATGGCGGTGAACGGGGGGTTGTTGTTGGTGCGGACCAGCCGACGACGGGGGGATGGAGAGGGTGTGATGCGGGTGCGTCGATATGGACGACTTTTCGATTTCGACTTTTGGATAGCACTCAAAAGTTTCGTTTTTTTATGCTGATTTCAGAAATGACCTCGATTTTCCGATAGGACGACTCCTTCATGACCCTACCGGACGTTTTATGTGAAAAAGCGGAGTTTTCGTACTTTTTAATGTTTTTGGGCCCCGCGTTCCATTTTGAGATGTCGGGGCGGGTGTTGCTCGGTCGGATGGTCATCACTAACACTAAATACAATGTTTTCAGTATGGCCAGGCTAACAGACGCCCCATATGTGCGCCGTAGACCGCAATTTTTCTGTTATTTTGGTTAAAATTTTACGAGTTTTTGTGTTTTTTTTCAGCTTTTTGCGTGGTTTTCGACAGCCTAGGTGGTCTGGTTAGTGACCAAAGGTTGTGAAAAGTAGTGTAAAGGTGGGTAGTACGCGACCCGGCCCCCGGCCCGGGGCTGGGTCGCGCAGGGGAGGGGCGGTAGGGGTGCGCGTCAATCTCTCAAAAACCGGCAAAATTGTAAAAGTCTCGTATAAGCCCCCTAAAAGCTGTATTAGTGTGCAGGTCTTAGCTCACCCGGATGAAATGGATCATATATGGGATTTTATATTAATATATATAATTATATATGGTCATATCTGGGCGTCCATATATGACAATATATAATTAGATATGATCATATTTGAGCAGATGTATGGTTATGTATAACTGCATACATGCTCATAAATGATTTCATATATGATCTTATATGAACTCATATATACACATATATGAATTTTTATATGACTATATATATCTATGTATGGGGGCATATCTGACTACTAGTCATATGTATATATGTGGTCATATATGCCTCCATACATAGATATATAAAGTCATATATGTGTATATATGAGTTCATATAAGATCATATATGAAATCATTTATGAGCATGTATGCAGTTATACATAACCATACATCTGCTCAAATATGATCATATCTAATTATATATTGTCATATATGGACGCCCAGATATGACCATATATAATTATATATATTAATATAAAATCCCATATATGATCCATTTCATCCGGGTGAGCTAAGACCTGCACACTAATACAGCTTTTAGGGGGCTTATACGAGACTTTTACAATTTTGCCGGTTTTTGAGAGATTGGCGCGCACCCCTACCGCCCTCCCCCTGCGCGACCCAGCCCGGGCCGGGGGCCGGGTTGTACTACACTACTTTTCACAACCTTTGGTCACTAACCAGACCACCTAGGCTGTCGAAAACCACGCAAAAAGCTGAAAAAAAACACAAAAACTCGTAAAATTTTAACCAAAATAACAGAAAAATTGCGGTCTACGGCGCACATATGGGGTGCTGTTAGCCTGGCCATACTGAAAACATTGTATTTAGTGTTAGTGATGACCATCCGACCGAGCAACACCCGCCCCGACATCTCAAAATGGAACGCGGGGCCCAAAAACATTAAAAAGTACGAAAACTCCGCTTTTTCACATAAAACGTCCGGTAGGGTCATGAAGGAGTCGTCCTGTCGGAAAATCGAGGTCATTTCTGAAATCAGCATAAAAAACGAAACTTTTGAGTGCTATCCAAAAGTCGAAATCGAAAAGTCGTCCATGTCGACGCGAGCTGCTCTACCCCCCGCCGCGGCGCCTAGAGACCCCCGGGCGCGGGGTATCGGCACAGCGGACGGCGCCAGTGCCTCGCCGGCACCGCCTGCAGGCCTGCAGCTGCAGCAGCCAGCACCCACACGCGTCGCCTTCGCACAATGTGATATCTCGGCCGCAGGAATGTTTCCTTTTCCCCGTGTGACGTCATCAGAGCACCACAGCCTTCGACGTGTGCCGGGGGGACGGTGTGAGAGTGGCGCCCGGCATGCGGCGATGGGGTGTGGTGCAGGCGGACACCGCCAGGACAAGGCCCTGACCGAGGGGAAACAGCTAGGCAGAGTCGTGTCGCGGATTACCCCGGATTACCCCGGATTACCCCGGATTATCCCGGATTACCCCGGATCACCCCGGATCACCCCGGATCATCCCCGGATTGCCCCCGGATAACCCCGGATTTCCCAAATTTATTATTTTTAATCGTGGATTACCTGGTGCTTCTCCGGCTCGGATTACCCCGGATTACCTCGGATTACCCCAGATTACCCCGGATTTCCCGTCAGAAAGAAGAGAAGTCAGCTGCGCGCCTTACCGTCGAAGTCCACGGTGCCGGAGCCGTCGGAGTCGATTTCCTGGATCATCATGTCGAGCTCCTCGGCGGTCACCTTGTCGTCCAGCTCCCGGAGGATCTCCCGGAGCACGTCGGTGGTGATGTAGCCGTTACCTGCAGCACAGAACAGCACCCGTCACGACTCGCATCACATGCCCCCCAACCACTCTTTCCCCTCGCCACGTAACAGGCCTGAGTGGATCGGCGCTAAACGGCTCCCAGCGCTACATTTGAGTATGTGGGCGGAGTGCTTGCAGCCCGCCCTGCAAGGTAAGCCGGGTAAGGCGGGCCGAGCTCTGCTGTATAGCTGTACCGGACCGGTGGTGTCACTTCCTAGAACTCATTTGCGAACCACTTTCCCTGTCTGGCGCGCGGAGCTGCCGCCGCCGTCGCATGGACCTGATGATACTCCCATACCTTCTCTCTCTCTCTCTCTCTCTCTCTCTCTCTCTCTCTCTCTCTCTCTCTCTCTCTCTCTCTCTCTCTCTCTCTCTCTCTCTCTCTCTCTCTCTCTCTCTCTCTCTCTCTCTCTCTCTCTCTCTCTCTCTCTCTATCTCTCTCTCTCTATCTCTCTCTCTCTCTCTCTCTCTCTCTCTCTCTCTCTCTCTCTCTCTCTCTCTCTCTCTCTCTCTCTCTCTCTCTCTCTCTCTCTCTCTCTCTCTCTCTCTCTCTCTCTCTCTCTCTCTCTCTCTCTCTCTCTCTCTCTCTCTCTCTCTCTCTCTTTCTCTCTCCCTCCGGCCGGCTGTCGCCTCACAAAGTTCCGACCCTCCTTCTCTTTCTCATACTCTGTCGCGCGGCACCCGTATGACTGCTGGTGCAGCCTGTATGCATGCACCTGTTCTACAACTTGGCACCTGAGATGGGAGGACATTAAAGACAGCAGAGGGAGACAGAGGCAGTGGGGCAGGAAAAGAGAGAGACAGAGACAGAGAGAGAGGAAGGGGGGGGGGGGGTAGAGGGAGGAGGGCAGACACGCGTCGTTGACTTGATAGGTGACAGGCGTCGTTTGGCGCCTCATCGCGCCCTCGCCGATGTGCCGACGGGTCTCCACGCATGCGCGCGCATTCCTCGCATGCAGCGGCGCGAGATTCAAAAAGGAAGAGTGAAACTGCGAGACAGCGTTACGGTGCGGCTCTGGCCGAGGCACTTATTTTGTTATTTTGTGACGTTTACTGGTTGTGTTGTCCTTGTCCCCCCAACAGAAACTTACCTTCCTTGTCGTAGAGTCGGAAGGCCTCCCTCAGCTCCTGCTGCATGGTCTCGCTGTCCTCCTCAATGAGGAACCGGGAGGCCAGGGTGACGAACTCCTCGAACTCCAGCTCGCCGGAGCCGTCGGCGTCGACCTCGGCGATGATCTCCTCCAGGACCTTGTCGGTCACGCCGTGGCCCAACATCTCGAGGATGGTGCCGACCATGGTGGTGGGGATGTTGCCCGTCTTGGCCTGGTCGAAGGCATCGAAGGCCTTCTTCAAGACTGGTGAGGAAGAGGCAAGGATTTTTTTTTTAAATTTCTTACTACGATGCCTCAGGATATAAGAGGTGTTTTAGGTTTGAGCTGAAATACTTACGGGCGACCTGGTCCTTGGAAAGATCATCCTGCAATCAGAAGAAGAGAGACAGACGGGTCAGATGTTGGAGTCAGAAGTCGCCATCGGTTTGGCCCAGAGTCTCACCTAGAGATGACCAAGCCAGCAGCAACATATCCCTCATCCTGGGCCGTCTAAATATATGCATCACATAGATTTGCGATAGCGCATACACACATAGTTCTGGCTGCCGCCCCAGCAGGCCACGGGCTCGGCCACGGGCAGACATGCGGGGCGGCGCCCCCGAAAACAGCTCGCGGTGTGTTCGGGACCCACTGGGTCAGGTGGGGGAGCCAAACGAAAGGGGAGATGAAGATATGCCCTCCATGCAGTCGCTTTCGACAGGCGTCATTCCTCAGCCAAAAAAAAAAACAAACGAAGAGGGGCTGAACGAGTCAACATCCGTCAAAACCCCACCGCTGATGACTCTTTACAATTCATTTCGTTCCCCGCTCGCTACAACTTGGTTGGTTATAATTGAGCACGCCCCAGAAAAGGTGCGATTTTTTTAGAATTAAAAATGTGAAAGGGAAAATGTTGACTTCTGGATTCGTGAGTAAAGTCGGCTTGATTACCCTTCATTAGACTGGCCAAGGCTGCTGTCAAGCGGGTCAGCTGTCAATCGGAGGACCGTTTTTTTTTTTTCTTCTTCCCAGCTTTGGTTTCGGGATATTATGTGAGAGCACTTGGTAAAGATCCAAGGGGACTAGGCGCCCGCTAATGGCCAAGTGAATGCACAGTGAACGTCCATGTCCGATAGGAATGCATTATGTCAGTTATGTCACTTCCAGCGAGGAAAAATACCGGCATCTATACTGAGAGAACCGCAGAGCTGACACCGGACAGTGGGAGCTCCCGCAGGCCCCGGAGCCCCCGCAGCCCCCGCAGCCCCCGCAGCCCCCGCAGCCCCCGCAGCCCCCGCAGCCCCCGCCGAGCCGCTCCGAAACGGCCTCAAAAGTCAAATTCCGCCATCGCGCCGCCTCCGCTTGGATTCCGAAACCGCAAATGCAGCGCGCTGATTGGACGGCGGGGACCCGCCTCTCAGCCTGCTATCTCTCTCCCACCGACTCGACAGTTCGTGAGAGCGACGGAGACGACGTGAACCCCATCGGCCTCGGGGCACCGATCTGGAGCGGGGGCTGAATCGACTCGACAATTTCTCATAGTCGCGGCGGCCCGTCCGAACAAGGAGCCCATGCTCCCGCACGACAAACGACGGACACACGTGGCACCGGATGCCCGCTGGCCACCGTCGTCGCTGCAACAGGACATGGAGTGCGCCAGGTTGGTGGCAAGACGCCATTCGCCAATACGAATCGGCAGCGCACACTTTGAGGAAAGTGAATCCCAATCGGTAGTCGTCTTCACGCACTCTTTCTCGCTCTGACACACACGGCACTCACCATGTCTGCTGATGGTGAGGTGGTGTTACCGGTCCGAATTCAAGTGCGGGACTGGGGGCTTTCGGCGTGAGGCCGCTAGGCTTTCGGGTCTCGTGGTCGCCGCTGCCGCCGCCGCCGCCGCCGCTGCTGCTGCTGTTGCTGCTGCTGCTGGGGTCGCTGGGGCCGCTGGGGTTCACTTTTGGCAGACGCAGAGATTTCAATACCCGCATAGCAGACAAAGCGACAGGAATGCTTCTAATAGCATCGGGGCCGTCTGCTAGGCCGTGGGAGCGGGGGGTGGGGGGAGGGGGGAGGGCGGGAGGGGGGGCGGGGGAGGAGAGGGGGACCTGCTGGGACCGCGTGGTCTGAGGACGTCAGCCAAGACCGACTACAATCAATGATATTACGGTGGCAGAGTTATTTCCGCAGTCACTCGGTCAGTCGGCGATCCCGAAGGATGGGAGGGGAGGGGGGGGGGGGGGGAGGCGCAAGGCGTGTTGCTGCTGGTTTGCGTCCCTCCCTCACACCTCGTTTGTATCGTTAAATTCGATTAAGCCGTTTGCTAGTTGCCACGTGACACAACACGAGCCATGGCCTTGCGGTCCATAGTCCACCCCCCCCCCCCCCCCTCCCCCTGTCCACCTCTCCACCAGTCGACGTGCGCAAGCGAGATAGCGGTAACTCCGGATGACGATAAGAATAGCGGCAACTCGGAGTGCCTCCCCTCCACTTGCGAGCTTAAATTCTTCTGCTTTCTCAGTGTGCGAAGCTGGGTATATGCTTCAAGTAAGAGTCATTTGTAGCTCAGATGTGACAAAATAAGGTGTACGCCTAAGATGAAAGTGGCCAAAGTGGATGCATATCTTTGAAATCTGTGGTTCTATATTCTTGACTAAAAAAAAATTTAACACAGGATTTGGGATTTGGTATCAAAATCAGATGTGATTTCTATAACAAAAATTGGCTTTATTTCTTGAAATACAAAATCCAAAGCCCCTACCTAAAGCAAATATCACGATTGGCTTATTAAATTGAATATTAAGGCAATGCCATTCAGTTAGACCCAATGAAATGCCTACTCAGAATCTTTGGACCAAATGAGCAAAAGAGAACAAGCAGAGACGCGAGACGAGCCGGACAGCCACGGGCATGGAGGCGCGCGGCGAGGAACGAGTTGCTGCTTTGTCGCCCGGCCGGCAGGGGCCGCTTCCGACACAGCCTCTACTTTAAAAGTGAAATTGCGGGCAACAGTCCCTCTTCCACCACCGAACCGAGTTTGACAACTAAAATTTTAAGTTAAATGCAAGTGGTTTTAGGCTGACAGCTTTAAGGAAGCTGTGTCGGACAGCAAATGCTTTCCTTTATTTGTTTGGGTGGCACAACCCCTGCAGTGGGTCAGAATTTTGCAGAGTCCCCCCCCCCCCCCACACACACACACACTCACACTTACACCAAGAAGAACAGCTAACCCCGGTTGCCTAGCCGGCTCACATTCTCTCCTGTTTGCTCCTGCCCCACTGCAAGGTGCAGCCAGCTAATCGCTTATCTGTTACGACAGTGCAGGGGGGAGGCGGAGGGAGGGGGGGGGTAGGTCTGCAACTGTTCGAAATTGTCGAGTCCAGTTCAGTTTCCGTGTTTGACCCTCGCCTTGTAAATCAAGCGTGTTGCAGAGGCCCCTGACAGCAGGGCCGCGGCAGCAGCAGGACCCAGCAGGGCGGGCCTCACAGTCCATAACCAATTTTACATTGGCGGCGCGGCTCAGACGATGACTTTTTATCATGCAAACTAGCCATTTGCCGAACAGTCAATTATCGCTATTATAGGGCCATGTCGGCCGAACCCTGGGGGAAGAACCGGTCCTCAAAGATCGTGGAGGCCCACCTCGGGGAGGTGCGCGGGAAGAGAGAGAGAGAGAGAGAGAGAGAGAGAGAGAGAGAGAGAGAGAGAGAGAGAGAGAGAGAGAGAGAGAGAGAGAGAGAGAGAGAGAGAGAGAGAGAGGAGAGGGAGGGAGAGGAGAGGGAGGAGAGAGGCGGAGGGAGAGACGAGAGAGAGAACGAGAGAGAGAGAGAAAGAGGAGGGACATTTGGTGACGGCGTTTTATGGTCCCCTAATATCCATCCCTCATACCCTTGGGACCCCCCTCCCCCCTCCCCCATCGACCACCGTGGACCCCCGACGACGCCCAAGCGGAAGCATCATCGGAGCTGTCCCAAACTGTCGCCTCCCACGTACTTCACGACGCTGACGAGCAGGAGGGGGGGGGGGGGGGGAATCGGCGGTCGACGGGGGCTGCAGGGGTCGGCGTCGTCGTCGTTTGTGTTCGGGTGTGTAAACACGGGGGGACAGACACGCAGAGTGAGAGGAAAATGTGGCGCGTCACGGAGTGTCACGGCCGTGGTCATCGCCTGGGAGGTAGGCAACGGCGAGGCGCTGCCTACCCGCCAGGCGCTCCCCGAAGGCCTTTGAAGTGGCGTCCTGTTCGCCGCGCCCTAGAGAGAGAAAGATGCCAGGGTCGCGGTGGCTCTTCCGCTTGGTGGGAAATGAGAGGAGACAGGACGATATGGCCAGCTGCTGTGGGAGTCGCTCCTCCGACACACAACTCGTTGTGTCTGGTGCTGTGCGCGCGTGTGTGTGGCCGTGCTGAACCCTGGCCTAGCTCGGGGGAGGGGGCGCGGTGCCGCCGCCGCCGCTGCCGCCGCTGCCGCCGCTGCCGCCGCCGCCGCCGCCGCCGCCGCCGCCGCCGCCGCTGCCGCCGCTGCCGCCGCTGCCGCCCGCCGCCGCCTGCCGCCGCCGCCGCCGCCGCCGCGGGGTAAGAAGCTATAACCACGTGCTCGTCGCTGTGACAAAGGCTTTTCAGGGACGGCCCTGGCCGACAAGGCGCCCCGGCCCCGTCCGGTCATCTGGGCCACCGAGAGACGCCCGCCACCGCCTAGAAGAAGCGGAGGGGAGAGGAGGGGGAGACAGCGGGCGGCGGGCAGCAGAACGGCGGACGTTTCGCACAGCGGCCAACACCTGTTCTTGCCTTGTCACAGCGCGTGCCGTGTCGTGGCGCGCCGTGTCGTGCCGTGCCCGACAACACCACAGTGTTACAAACGGGCGCCGTGTGCCGAGCTGCACTCCCTGTCCGCAATATGACGTCACGGCTCTCTCGGCATGATCGCACCCACCGTCAAGGCCCACGCCGTTGTATTATCGCAACGACAATAATTTGGACGACTTCTGTCCAGTCTTGGCGCACGTAGCGCCGGGTGGGTAGGCAATGCCGGAGCTAGATGCGCGCGCGTCGTGCGGTTCAAGCAATTATCTAACTTCTCGCTGGAAGACAGCCGTGGCCATATACAATCCGTAATTCTGACACAAACTCATATTTCGAGTGATGAAAGGTATGAAGTGTTATAGCACATCAAGCATTGCAAGGATTGACTACGCCGGGGAAAACGTAGAAAAAACACACTTTTTTAACAAATACCCGCTGTAAATCAATCTTTCTCATTATTACCAAAAATACCGCAATCTTTCCGTTTCCGTAAGATTGAATTTTACCGGTATTTTTAAATCCCTAGGTTGGCCTATCCTAGCATTCGCAGGCGCTCCTCGCCGGGGATGCAACGGAAATTTTCAAAACCGCAATTTCCGGTTTCAAAAATTATGACCGTAGATGACAAAACCTATGTCGTCCCGGCTTCCGCCAGGACCCCTGCCTTCAACTTCGGTGATCTTACGGGAACCGGTGCTTTACGGCTGCTAGTTGGCCCCGGGACACAGCACTAGAACCCGCTACCCGGCTTGCGCCGGACGGATCTCCCGGCAACCCCTAGCCCGCGCCAATGCGCGAGGCCCCCTCCGCAACCACGGCCTCCGGGACTCCATTATACTGTAGTGCCCTTCAACCGCAGCCTGGTTTGGCCCCACTCATCGTGGGAGTCCGCCCCTGCGAAGATTTGGAGGACATAGGTTCCCTTCGTACACGGCCGAAGCCGCTGTACTCTACTCGCTACGTACCGAGTAGCGGCTGTCCGCACCTGCCAGATTCAGAGAGAGGAAAACAGAAGCTTTGAACCCTAGAAGCTCTGTACATCCCCCGAGTCTCCCCCCTGGATTTCTCCAGAGGCACAGAACGCCCCCCCGGGCGGGACCCTCGAATCTAGGGAATTGAACCCTAGACCCTCGGGACCGGGGGTTTGTGCCGGCGGCGCCTTAGCCCGCACGGTCGCTTGGACAGCCATACCAACGCCACGCTCGGAAGTATACTCTAGCCACTGTCCTCCAAGCTGTGTCACAAGAAAAATATGAGCGACCGGCAAGATTCGAACCACGGACCTGCAGGTTGCCAACCAGCCCGCTTACCCATGCGGCTACCACAACCACGATACTCAATGCAGCACGCGGCCAGTACTGTAGCCACTGTTCCTCGACCTGTGTCACCAAAAAAAAGGTGAGCGACCGGCAAGATTTGAACCACGGATCTGTCGGTCGCCGACCAGTCCGCTTACCCATGCGACTACCGAGCCCCAATGGTGAGCGCGGCGTGCGGCCGATACTCCAGCTACTGTCGTCTCGTAGAGCAGAACACCGAATACACGGGCTCATTTAACCAAATTATTTACTTATACCGCGTTATTCGCGTTATATCGCGTTCCTTTGCCAGCGCACTTTATTATTTCCCCAAGGAAATTCGGACGGCGCGCCTGAAAGCTTATTTACGCTGCGTGATTTTTCTGGGCGAAGTTTTCGCAAAGCGTTCGCGTGTGCAGCTGCATCATGTCACAATGACGGGTGGGCTGGTGCCGACTGGTGCCGGCTGGTGCCGGCGTGCTGGTCTCTGGCCGCCGCCATGCACTATACCATTGAGGCCGGCTGGCGGCCACCGACTGCCCCCCGGCCATCCGTCTGTCGGCGGCATCGCTGCGCCCAGGACCCCGCCGACCCACCCGCGACCCGGACCCACGTATCTCCCGGGCGGCGGCGGCAGCGGCCTGCTCACCGCACCGTGCGACAGGTCGTAGAGAAGCGCTTAGTGTCGGAGCACAACAAGGAGTTCATCACGGCGGACACACGGTGCGCAGGCCTGCCAACCGTTCTAAGAAGAAGAGCGGGATTCAAATGTCTGTGCACCAACACCTCCAATGAGATTAAAATTTTAAAAAAAATCAAAAAAAATTCATCGATTCCAATTTCTTTCATTACATTTTTTTACGATATTTTTTTAAGCTGGCGATTTTAAAAAAATGTATTTGGTCAGCCCTCATGATATAGCTCTCAAACTACTTCTCAAATTGATTTCCAAATTTTGTTTGCAGTATTTCAGATTTTGCAGCACGGCGAGCCTATGGCCTTGTGAGTTGTGGCAAGTTATGGCGGCGAGGAAGTCTGGCGCGTTGGTGCAGCGGCCGGGATCCCCCGTTGATCAAGCGGAATTTAAAGCGGAAAGAGAGAATGAGAGAGAAAGAGCCAGCCAGCCGGCCAGCCGGCAGATGGATGGAGGCAGAGGGAGATAGAGTGGGATGTGGGAGGGTATCTGGGGGTGCTGACACTGAATGGGCCGCCTAGAGCTATGCAGGAGCCGGCAGGAGGTCCGCTTACAGCGTGTGCATCCTGCGCACCTGTCCTTCTGCGGGGCGGACGCCAGAGCCTGTTGTGTACGCCACCTTTTGACTCATCGTGGCCTCAGCCACCATCCTCTCTCTCTCTTTCTCTCTCTCTCTCTCTCTCTCTCTCTCTCTCTCTCTCTCTCTCTCTCTCTCTCTCTGTCTCTCTTTCTCTCTCTCTCTGTCTCTCTCTGTCTCTCTCTCTGTCTCTCTCTCTCTCTCTCTCTCTCTCTCTCTCTGTCTCTCTGTCTCTCTCTCTCTCTCTCTCTCTCTCTCTCTCTCTCTCTCTCTCTCTCTCTCTCTCTCTCTCTCTCTCTGCTGATCATGAGATGCATTTCATCGATCGCGCAGCGCACGACGAAGAGGCGCACACGGTAACGGCACGTGTACTTCACGCGTACGGCACGCGTACGGCACGCGCACGGCACGCGTTGCGGCACACTGCCCGTATTTATAACCGGGCGCGTTCGTCACCGCACCGCAGCGTCCCGCCGACCCGTCAAAGTTGTTATACAGCGTGTCACCGCGGTGTCAGATCGGCTTCCCCGCGGCTTCTCAAAATATTTACGAGGTGCCGCGGCGTTATCCAGTCTGGCGCAATCCGTCCTAGGCGCGGCCGCGTGGCCTGCTGCAGCAGCAACAGCAGCAACAGCAGCAACAGCAGCAACAGCAGCAACAGCAGCAACGGCAGTGTTGCGAGGTCCGCGTGCATCTTCGTCGCACACCTGCGGTCTCACCGAGTGAGACAGAGAGAGATGGCGGCATACTTTTAGCGACGAGTGTGGCGGTTTTCGGACGCAGTGTTAAGGGGGGGGGGGGGAGCAGGTTGATGAAGTGAGGGCGCCGGGGGCGGGGCGGTTGGCGCGGCCTGGGCTGTTTGTAAAAATGTTAGGTCATGTTTAAAGTAAAGTTCAACTTTATTAATGCAGTACGAAACGTGTGTATTTGACGAGCAATTTGATTTCTTTGCCAGTGTGCTCGTTACTGGCTCGTCCAATTAGCGGCGCCTTGGACATCGCACCGATTGAGAGGTCAGTGTAGTGATCGATGTAAACTGCGTTCTGGGAAGCAGCCGGGCCGGGCCGGCCCCGACTTGGGAGCGCCGCGTTCGAACCAGTCGAGCGACTGCCTGATTCGGGAACGTGAAAACGGAAAGCGGAATGTATTTCGGGTGTTGTGGCGGACAGATGACTCGTTAAACCTAATCGCGATGCATTTCCGGCGGTTCCTCTATTGGCACCATCAGCCTTGATCCATCTGTAACTGTCTTCCCTCTTTTTTTTTCCACAGCGCCATTGTTTTCGGTAGCTGGGAGGGGGGGAGGGGCTTTACCTTGACTAAATAAAAAGAAAATCAAGTAGCGAGGCAGACGAGAAAACAAAAAATAATTCTATTTTCACTCTTTCAAAATGAAATAAAAAATTCGAAATCTAGGATAACTCGGCCCGTTTCGAAAGCCCAACTGTCCCGCCTCCGCATGCCTTCTGCGGGTGCCAAGGTGACACTCTCTCACACTCACTCACATACACTCACACACACACACACACACACACACCTTCACGGTGACAACCCGATCCTTGTCGATTAAGAATAAACATCAATTACAGTGGAATGACACGCACTGCATGATTGGCAGCGACCCGGAACTGCAGTCGTGCAGCATTCCCGGGGCGGAGTTGTGGGCGAAGCGGACACAAGCCGGTGACAACACGCCATGCAGCGCAAATACATAATATCAATTTAAATACCAGTGCCAACTTACAAGCACAATAGTTGTGTGACGCGACCGTCCAGATAGTCAGAGGGGAAGGGCTGCAGCGGGTCATACCTCACGGAGGTAAAAGGGGTGAAAGGGGTGAGCTGGCAGAAGGATACGGGTTCGAGAGAAACGAAGAGGAACGTCAGAACCGGGGAAAACAGGAGGAGGGTGGGAAGATTGAGAAGTGGCCTGAGCAGACGACGATGTGCAACAAGTGTCCGGGGCCCCCGCGGCCCCCGACCACCCCGGCCGCTGAGGGGACCGGGGGTCAGTAATGAGTGCGTTGTTGTTCCGACCCTGACCCTGCAATGGCTCGCGGTCTGCAGCGCGTGCAGTCTGGGACAAAACGAAAAGGGGAGGAGGGGCGGGGTAGGGGTTCTAATGATGTGGAGGGGATGGGCCCTCCTGGGAGGGGGGGGGGGCAGCAAACAATGGTAGCACCGCGCGGCGCTGGGCGCTGGCTTACAGCTGTTTGGGAGCCCCGTTGGGAGGGGGCGGCAGGACCCCTGCGGATGCTGCCGGGAGGGGGAGGGGGGAGGGGGGGGGTATGGCGGTCGGCCAAGGCGTGGCGCCGGGCCGGGCCGGGCGGCGACGCGAGGCGACACGGCTGCGCGTGGCAGCGCGCGCGGGGAGGTCCGGGGGAGGAGTGAAGTAAAAAGAAGCCGTGTCTCTGATTGAAATTAGGAGTAAAACGAGCCGGCGCCGCTTTGTCCGCGGCGGGACAACGAGGTGGAATGGTGTCTGAAACGGATTTCAGCTCGGGAGCTCCCCGTCCGCTGTGGCTTCAGCGCGGTGCAGTGCGGGCGGGCCAAGTCGTGCATCACCGGCTGCCCCTGCCCCGCCCGGGGGTTACATGTATTACGTTTAATACTTCTGCAAATGCCGTAAATTCGGTCGGCGGGGCGTGTGGGCCGTGATACATGGCGGCGGCCCCCGGCCCAGGTGCACTCAGGTGCGGCAGCGTCCGGGATAGGACAGCCGTCGGGGACCCCCGCAGCGCACTGGTCGCCCCCCGGATGGTCATTGCGCAAGAGTAACACTCGCCTCTTTAAACGTATGCAAAAATGCCGGAGTGATCCGGCCGAGTGATCCAGGCCGGTTGGTGTCGGAAGCTTAGTGTGACTGCACCAGCGCCCAGATCTGGGCTGGCGGCACATTTAAGTGTCTCAGTCTGGGGACGGAAACTCGGCGAGGCATGGAAACGAGGTCTCTAACTGATGGGTGTGTTACCCCCGTGTGCTGACAGACTGAGGCCTGGCCCCCCCTGGGCCCCCTGGGGCCCCCTGCCCCCCCCCCCCCTGGGCCCCCCCCCCCCCTGGGCCCCCCCCCTGGGCCCCCCTGGGCCTCACGCACCGAGTGGGACGGTGATCGATAGGATCGACTTCGTGTCACATTTTTCACGGCGTGCAAAAACCGCAAAAAAAAATAAAAAATGTCATAGCACACGAAGGTGATGGTGGAACAAGTGGATTGAATTGAATCATTTATCAACATGCCTTTCGAGTGGCAATCATCACTCTAACCTAACCCTAAAAAAATCCAAAGCTGTGAATTGAAATGCTGAAAAAATCCTTTCTCGAAATTTTGAGAACGCAACATCGAAGTTGTGTTTAAGGGAAGGGATTGGTGTTTAAATGGAAAGGACACATTTTAAGAAGACAATAAGAATTTTATTTCCTCCTGGGGACACGCACACGGATTGTTTTACTCTCCGACAAATTTCTTTTCTTTCTCCTCCTCTCCCCCCATCATGACGGCAAGGAACTCTGGAACATCGGAAGATGAGTTGGTACAGAGTTAGCAGAGCACGGCGAGAAGTGGACTCATCTCCAAAGCAGGGCCGTAGGGCCAGGGGGCTCACCTTCAAAGTCCACAGTTCCTGAGCCGTCGGAGTCGATCTCCTCGATGATCTGGGCCATGTCCCCTTCGCCGATGGTGCCGTCCAGCTCCCATAGGATCTCCCGGAGCTGGTCTGTCGTGATGTATCCATTACCTGCGGCAGAGACGGGGAACAGTAACAACAATATGCATTTTATTTTATTTTTAAATGTTTGGTGAGATAGGTTTGCTTGAGATTCTTATATTGTTGTGTGTGAGAGGGAGAGAGACAGCACTCTCCGAGCTTGATCGCGACACAAGCGCGCCAATGCCCCTCGCATAAACGTCGCCGTTACCAAAGCCGTTGTCATTGCAAGCGCACGTGACTACGTGACCCACATTTGCCTACGTCAGCCCCTGCAGATTATGAGGCTGGTCGGCAGCCCGCGGCCAAATCGGACCAGACATTGTCACATTCAAAGATGCATCTTATTGTCCCGCCGGCCCTCAACGGCAGCCCGCATAGGAGAGTATGTGTCGCCAGCACTGGGCGGACGTTTGCAATTTATATAACGCAGCTCAAACCACTGTTCGCTGCCCGTGCACAAGGTCACAACATGAACCCGGCAAGAGCCACCAGGAGCCGCGATCAAGACTCACCCTCTCTGTCGAAAAACAGGAACGCCTGTCGAAGTTCGTCTCGCAGTTTGTTGGGGTCCTCCTCAACGATGAACCGGGCGGCTAAGGTGGCGAACGCGTGGAAGTCCAGCTCGCCGGTGCCTGCAATGAGGTCAAGAAAGCCCACTCAGTTCACAATGCAAAGAGAATCGTCATAGTGATTCTACACTTGAGTTTTCAGCGACTATATGTGCTGGTTTCCGAACGGCAGCGCAGTGAGGGGAGACTGCCTCCCGTGCCGACTTCTTCCCATTCAGTTCACATGCCGAATGGGCTGCCTAGTTCAGCGGCGCATCCGACGTACGCCAACGGTTGGAGGCTAGGTGTGCGATTTTTCGTACTCACGCCAAGTGTCGACTTCGTTTATAAGTTGTTCTATCGCCACTTTGTTTAAATCTGATCCGATCTGCTCCATCATGTCGTAAATTTCCATAGAACTAATTTTGCCCGTCTTCTGCCGATCGTAGTCGTCGAAGACTCTTTGGAGCACTGAAATCAACCAATCACCAAATATGCAATTCGAAAAATTAAACAACATCACAGAAGACGACAGTCAGAACCACTAACATCCCCAAACTTAATATTTACACAGAACTCACTTTTGGCCTGGGCTTTAGTTAGTTCTTCAACCTGAAAAAAGAAGAAATACTTTGACAAGTCTGTGGCGATAGTCGGCAAGAAGCCCAACATGAAGATTAGTCTCAGCATCGAATCAACGAAGTAAGTCCCACACAAACAAGTGTTGGGTACATTTTTACAACTGGTATCACTTCGGAGCACTGTCTTTTCTACGCAGCATCAATTTCTTGGAAAACTGCTATGCACCGTGACCTAAATCCATGCCTCTTACAAGGCGGAAAAAAATAATCACAGGTCGATAACAAACAAATTGGGACTTACCATGGTTGTAGGTTATCGACGTGAACCGTTGGGTGTCAACAGCTTGGGAGCACAAGTTACAGTGATGGTTCGTATCAATCAGCCCGATCAGGGGCGGGAGTGGGAGTAGGGAGCGCAGGGGAGGCAGGGGAGGGGGGCCCAGAGGGGGCTGTGACATCCGAGGGCCCGAGGGCGGTCACCCGTATAATTAGCGAACCCTCCCCTTGACCCTTGGTGTGACAATGAGTGGAAGCGAGAAGGAAGGTTACGAGGGAGGAAGGAGAAGGGTGCTTATTGGCAGCAGGAGGGGAGGGGGCGGGGGACGTGTCAACCACCGTTTAATTGGCTCGGAAACGATTACTTGAATTATCAATGAAAACGACCAGTTGGCGTGGTTTGCTATTCTTGTCAGTAAAGTGCAGCTCAACTCTGATATTCTAGAAATTCATAGGTCTGGCAATGTCAACAAACAGCTTCACCTAAGCTGTGATTTTCAAAAGTGTCTGTTTTAGAGGCTCCTTTATTTATTTATTTTTTGCCCCTCTCATTGCGTTCATTGTGCTTTTTCCACTTTCGACAATATCAATAAAAATTTAATCTCATGATCATTGGAATTCGGTATTCACTTTAGGGTTCTGACCAATCAGCTACAATGGTTCATGCGTTTTTCTGCAATATTTGCTGAGATGTACTTATTTCCGATTCAGATATGCGAGAACACGAGTAAGAAGATAGCTGGCTCGTGTACGTTATTTCTGTCCATTGCGGTAAGTGAACCTGTTCTACATGGCTGCCTCCGCAACATGCCTCTGAATTCTATTGTCTTCACTCCTCGTCACTCGTTTGTACAGCAGTAAGAATTGAAGAGGGACAGCATGTCCTTCCTGCGAGCACACCTCGGACCACAGGTGTTGGCAGATCACTGTTGCCTCGAGTGGCATCTCAAGCGCGAAGGCGGCTGCCACACGTGGACGATGGCGTACCCTCACAAAACCTCCGTGGGTATTCGCCAAAAGCTGATCAGCAGAGAACTGCACATAAATTTTATGGGTTGCATTGGTCAGAAACATCAAGATACTCTGATGAGCAACACATCATTTAAAATTTCTGCAATTAGATTGCTTGCGTTTCTATTCATCGGTGGATCCAATTTATAGAATTTACAGGAAGTGTTTGGGTGGGAGTGGGGTATAAAAGAAGGCCAGCCAACCAGACATACGTGTGAAAATATTTATTAGTGTATTTTTTATACATTAATTTGTGATTTGTCAGGAATGCATTTCAGACCAAGTATTGTTACGATAACAGAGAATTGACATCGCTTCGTGAGCATACAAAACAGAGAGTAAAAGAAGATGAGGACATGAAGTGTTGTGGTGTAGATGCGGTCAGTCGTCTCCGCACATCACTGCCATAAACTCTGAAACAGAAAAAGGATGTTTTATAATACTTTTTTAAAATTACCATTATCGCTCGAAAGGAAAACAAATTTTCCCCCAGGAACCGAGCTTCCACGCAATATCTCATGGTTTCGGCGGTAAACAACTGTACTCGAATGTTATTTTGATCCTGGTCAGATCAGGAGCATACGACTAGCTTCCGGCTGGGAGCCAATCTTCTTTTGCGTGCCCCTTGGTCACTAGGCCGCAGTCGTTTGAAAAGAGCGCGCGAGGGAATGCCTGGCTCGGTGGCGCTGCGGCTGCGCTGGGCACTCGGCCAGGCAAGCGCGTTGGGCTGCCTACCTCCACGGCGCTGTCGGCTCACCTTCAAAGTCTACGGTGCCGGAGTCATCGGCGTCGATCTCATCGATGATCTGGTCCATGTCGGAGGCGGTGATGGTGTTGTCCAACTCGTAGAGGATCTCGCGCAGCTGCTCTGTGGTGATGTAGCCGTTCCCTGGGGAAGTGCAGAGACGTGGAAATGAAATGCATCACATGCCGTGAGGCACCAGCGGGAAACGCCTCTTACCTTCCCTGTCGAACAGCAGAAACGCCTGTCGCAGCTCATCTCGCATCATCGAGGTGTCTTCTTCCACCATGAATTTGGCGGCAAGGTTCGCGAATTCCTCGAATTCGAGCTCCCCGGATCCTGCCAATCAATCATACGCCTTATACAGTGGAGACGAAAAATCACCAGGTTACACTGCCTCTAATAACGCTTGGAATTTTCAATTTTGAAGTGCGGTTTAGATGCTCTTCACACGTCTTTCGAGAAGAGTTTGAGATCGCCCAAAATAAGTTTTTTTGACTCACCGTCAGCGTCCGCCTCCGCTATCACTTCCTTCAGCGCGTTGCCCGAGACTTTCTGGCCAAACATCTCCAGGATGGGCGCCACCATATCCGTGCCGATGCACCCCTTACTCTCCGTGTCGAACGAGTCGAACGCCTTCCGCAACACTGCACAGGACAGAGGTGTCAGCAAGTCCATGTCCAGATTCATCCCGAGAATTCCCCGTCAAAAAAGGACATTATTGAAACCCTGCCGCCAATTTAAGTCAGAAAATAGGGTATTTCGGATTAATTCTTAACCGGAAATGAGGAAGACAAGAAGAACATCCGCGGAAACAAAACGCGGGTATCATGAGGGTTACCGTAGCAGAGAGTATATCACCCACGGCGTCAACACCCTAAGAAGTGTCTTTGTAGACCGCGCGGAGAAGTTCTGCTCTGCCTGACCCCACCAAATGGACGTGAGACATCGTCAGCGAGAGCTAAGCCTTCAAATTGTTGACGTCGGCTCGTGGCTGACACCGTGGCGGAGATACTCTCTGCTACGGGAGCCTCATGATACCCGCGTTTTCTTCCCGCTGAGATTCTTCTTGGCTTCTTCATTTCCGGTTTGGACCTTCTCCGGAATACCCTATTCAGATGTCGCAGCCTCTTCCAATCCCCTTTATGTCAAACGTGGCATGATCACGGCCCTTCCGTTCTCGCTGCATACTCACTCGCGACCTGCTGCTTGTCGAGGTTCTCCTGAAAGCACACAAAAGAGGTGGTTAGTCGCCATGCCGCCCGGTGTCGCGCGGCGCGGGCCGCAGTCTACGGTGTCCAGTGCAGGCAGCGCACCGCCAACTACTCACCATGGCTCTGCCGGCTGAGCACGCCTGAGGTGTGCCCGTACCGCCCGTCCGCTCTGCTGCGGATCTGTCAGCGGCGGACTTTATAGCCCGGCCAGAAATAAGCGCGTCATCAGCTGTACCCAGCCCGATGCTTTCAGGGGCGGCATTCTCCGCATTGCCCGCCTAAGTGGGCCGGTCAAGTGCACTAGGACGGGTCCTGTAGGTCCTGCGGGTCCTGCGGGTCGTGACCCCGGCGGGGCGGCATCACCCTAGCGAGCTGTGAGGGGAGGCTTGCTTACCAAACAGTGCGATGGCTGTAAACCAGAGATCTCCCTCTTTACACCGTCGAAGAAATGGAAGATTTTGAAGAGAAATCTTTGTTCAGGCATTGTCAGTCGTTCCCTTGAACGTTTCCCCTTTCCTCGGGAACATTGTCTCGAAATACTTATTCCATTGTAGAAATCGATAAAGATGTGACACTGTAATTGCTAGCTCAGGGAATTGTGAACGCGTGGGCTCCTAGAGATACGCCTCTTGTGTTCAGGGAGGTTGATTTGAAAACACACAAGTTAGCAGCCCGCGGGGGGCCGCCGAGTGCGCTGGCAGCTGAACAGGCTGTCGAGCCGGATGGGTTGCCTATCGCTCGGCGCAAGAGAACCGAGGACGAAAACTCGGGAGAGGCACGCAAGGGTTCTTCGTAATGAATAGAAAACCGAGTTAAGAAACAAGCAGTATTAATTATAGCACTTAGAATATTGTTATATATAGAAGGCATGAAAACAAACTTGAACTTCGTTCCGTACACAAAACAAAAAGGAAATAAGATTAGGTTGTCAAGAGTGGTTAAAGGAGTGTGACTCTTCGCCTGCTGACACCGGCCGCTCGGGTTGGCTGCATCTCTCTCGTACTGGTCTTCTCTAGTCATCGCCGCACATGACTGCAATGAATTCTGAAAGCAACGGCACAAAAACAGTTCGATAAAGGCCTGAAGCTCCATCGTACGCGCATGATTTGTTGCTCCACACAGCGCCAACAGTGTAGATATGTTGCGGACACAGACGCACTGTTCCCACCCGCTCTGCCACCCATAAATTAACCGTTGCTTCCGGTGCCCTTTGGCCTGTAAAGGCGGACATTTGAATTCTATGCTAATAATGATGGGCGGTGAAGTATAAATTTGCCCGGGGCGGCCACTTTCTATGCGTGCACCATGAATGCAATAAATCGTGTCAGCAGAATGTGACACATATTTCGATCATCGTGCAAGAGAGTCACAGTACTCCAGGCTGAGGAAGTGTAATCCAACATCACACCAGCGGAAGCTTTACCACTCTGACGTACGGGACTCACCTTCAAAATCTACTGTGCCGGAGTCATCGGCGTCGATCTCATCGATGATCTGGTCCATGTCGGCGGGGGTGATGGTGTTGTCCAGCTCCCAAAGGATCTCCCGGAGATGGTCCGTGGTGATGTAGCCGTTCCCCTCCCGGTCGTACAGCAGGAATGCTTCTCTCAGCTCCCCTTTAATTTTTTCCTTGTCCTCCTCTATCAGGAAACGAGCAGCTAGGATGCAAAACTCGTCGAATTCTAGCATGCCAGAGCCTGAAATGGAAATGTATCATGGCTGCGGACACTGTCGAAGCACTTCGGCATTCGCTGAATGTAGTCCTTACCATCTACATCAACTTCATTAATGACATCCCACAGGACCTTTCCACTGAGTTTGTGACCAAACAGCTCAAGAATGGACGAAACCATGTCTGTGTGTATGCAGCCCTTCTTCTCCTTGTCGAATGAATCAAAAGCTTTCCTGAGCACTGATTTGAAACAAGTCATATTTGGTGTTAAAATAATAGGACTACAAGACTATTGAAATTAAACGGATCGGTGCTCCATACTCACTTTTAATTTGCTCCGGTGAGAGCTGATCTTCAGCCTACCAAACAAAAGACACAAAGGGGATGACTATTTCACTGAATGTTGATTTAAGTCGAAGACACGTACATCAGTATCGGCCATTGCAGCTACGGTGCTCGAGGAGCTCAGCTGCAGATCGTAAGGAAGACTGAGCACCGCAGAGCTCGGGTAGCCAGCAGGGCGAGCACTGAGTGGCGTTTTAATCAGCTGCAGGGCCATTGACATGCTGTCACATTTAGACAGGTCGGCATCTTTATTGCCTCCGTGGTGCCAAGCTAGTTGATTGCTGCGGTGGTTTAGGGAAGGGGAAGGGCGACCAGTACCCCTTGCTCTGTTTTTGTTGCTTATTCAATATATCTCGAGGTATATCCGGGTAAAATCAATAAACTGCACCATTTCTACAAAAATTACATATTTATTTTTCATAAATACAAAGCAAACTCGGGGTGAGTCACAAGAAGCCAATACAGAAACACTCACTGTCAGTGATCTGAAAAAGGTAACGTCCTAAAACCATAATTATTTAGTTTGTTGTTGTTTCATTTTTGTAAAATTTTTAACGTTTAAATTGACTACTTTATATAATGGCATATATATTAATATACTGCATAATTGGTTCAGACCAGTCACAGCTGGTTGGCCAACGATTGGTCTGTTTGTAATGTACAGTTTGTAAAAAGAATGGTAACTCACTTGATACCTGAGTTGTAAACATATATCAGCAAGTAACAACGACATAGATCCCAGATCATACGCCACACTAGTCCCTACAATACGAAACAACCAAAACAATCATTTTGTGAGTACTGGTTCGTAATTGAGTAATAATTAAATTTGAAAAATACTGTAGTCACATAGCGGGCGAATAAGCAAATTCGTTGACAATCAAAACTACTTATCTTACGTAAGAAATGGCAATCGAGTACATCATATTCTCGACAATTTATACAATATATATTAATTATACAAGGACAGACGCAGTAAGGAAGGGGACACATTCGCACGGCCTCATTCATTCGACCTCACACACAAACTAACATTCATTCATTCATACGATGGAACATAACACGTGTTTTATTACTACACTCAGTCAAGGTTTCCTCTTAATAGGGGATGCAAAAAATTCAATCTTGGTCCGAGCCACAACATGTGGAACCTTCGAATTTCAAGTTTCTCTCTAAGGTTCCGTACAAAGTCACAATATTAACAATAATTCAGGGCATAAAACAGCGTGCAGCCAAATTCGTTTTCAAATAAATAATTTTTGAGTGTGCAGTTTGTCAATTCTACGCTTCTCTTCTGCCTAAAAACAATTGATACGTCTTCACCTGGTGCCGTCTCTCTAAGAGCAGATTAGCTGCGTCTCGAAAGTGCATTCATGTTTTTTGGTTTTGTTTTGTTTTGTTTTGTTTTTTTTTAAACTAAAAAACAGCGGAGGATGGGCCGCAATATAAGAGATATTTTGTACCGCGGGTACGGTGGTTCGATGTCGTGCCGCCAGGTTACGCGGACCACGGGGACCACTGGGGACGGTCAGTGTGACGCAACCGGCTCATCCAGTCGCGGACCGTACAAAGGGACCTAATAAAACACTAGCCATCGCGCCTCGGAACTGACCCTGCCGGAGGAGCCAGAGGAGCCCAGTGAGATGAGGTGGTCCCGCGATGTCCGGTTAGGTGGCCTGGGGCCCGCGGCACTGCGGCACCGGCACCGCTCGCTTGTTAGGAGGGCTCAGGCCACACTTTACGGCCTCCAAAATGTTTCCGCGGAGTAAGGCTCTAAAATGGCGTGCAGCGGGAAGCGGGAAGTGGGCTGCGAGCGGCCGCTAGAGTGAGACATTGCGTGGTAGCGGCGGCGGCGGGCCCGCCCAGCGCCCGCCCAGCGCCGGCAACGGTGTGTAATATGTCGTGACAGGGTGGCCCATCTTCCCGGTGCTGCCTCCTAACGGTGTCCGATTAGGTGTGAAGGGATTCACAAAAGTCCTAATTGATACATCTGGAAGCGCACTGCCGCGCCGCAGCCCGGCAAGGAGGCGAGCTTCATCTGCTCCAGCGACAGGTGCCCCGCATCAAACAGCAGCAGATGGTGGTTGTAGTTATAGCAGCGTGTCGATGGCATGGACCACCCCGTTGGTGGCCGGGATGTTGTGCGTCACGATGAGTGCAGCGTTGGCCTTTATTCTCCCTGCAACACACACCACAAGTAATCTTAGTACTTGCTTCATTTTTATTTTTTTCATTTTCTGTATTTAAAAAAAAAATCGGAACAAAATTTTTTTGACAAAATAAAAATTGTTCGGTTGCATGATGAATCATGATTTCTCGCTTTCGGCTGGACCTATACTACTACGGTAGTGAATACAGATCGTGGCACTTCCCACAAAGGGGACAGCGAGGGAGGGGAGAGAAAGATGGAAAAGTCATTGCTGAGTAATGACGGTTCGCACATGTGCCGCATCCTTGTTACATGACGCGGCACGATCCCCAGGGGCTGCCAGCTCTGCGGCCGCGCTGCCCTGCTGCCCGGGTGAGGTGAAATGCAATGCCATGTATGTGAGCCCGAGGTGGGCGGGCGGTGCGGCCGGCCGGGCGTCTCTGCGATTCGTCGGGCCGAGTTATGCGTCGCGACGCCCCACACAACTCTCTCTCTCTCTCTCTCTCTCTCTCTCTCTCTCTCTCTCTCTCTCTCTCTCTCTCTCTCTCTCTCTCTCTCTCTCTCTCTCTCTCACACACACACACACACACACACACACACACATATATATACATACACATGCACATACGCATGCACACCTTTCCTTATTACACCGCTCGCCACCAAACATAGGAAAGACAGCCCACTAGGGAGACGAATGAAACAAAAAAAAAATTATCCTTCTCCTCCCCACAACAAAAAAAGGGAAAATTAAATTTTCAGGAAATATTGATATTGACTAAAAAAAAAAAATTCTCGGGGTTTCATCTTATCTCTGGTTGGAAAGTCGACCGATGAATTCCGGTCATGTTGATCTGGATTTCATTTTTCCTGACAGTGTATCATGTTTTTGATGATGATTTCCCGTTGAGTGATGATGACTCCTCGGGCAAGTGTACCTGTGAACGTGTTTATTATATTCCGACGCAAGGTTCCGTGTTGACGAGTCTGGGCTCGCTGCCAAGCTCGTTGAACCTGACTGGCCGATGCACTACACAGCCGCGTGCGACATGAGAGTATACGGCACACAAGGAGGGAACCGCAGCCGCCGCGGTTATCTGAGCCGATACCGGTTTAGTGGCACACGGCCCAACAACATGCCCTTCCGCTGCTCACACCAGTCCTCTTCCCTTGCCCATTGCCGGGGCCCTTTGGCGAGAGGAGGATGCACTCCGGACCTAAGTGCAGTGTACTCGCGATACCGGGGAGATTACCCCGGGTACGCCTGGTAAACATGTGTGTGTGTGTGTGTGTGTGTGTGTGTGTGAAGGCTCCGTTCAGGCCTCCGACGATGATGCATCACTCTCGGTGCAATGATTTGTAATAACTGGCATGATGTCAATTGACACTGCACATAAAAGGGACAAGTCGTATATCGTTGCGGTTGGGACAGTGCGTGTGGGTTCGATTCCAGCTTGCGATTTTTTTTTAATTTTTTTTTTTTGTTTTCTAAATTGCCTCGATTTAACGCCACGTTTCCCCCCGCGGAGCTGGCGGCCGGCAGCAGCGAAGCGCCATCCATTCACGGCCTCTCGGACCCGGAGTCTGGAGCCGAGCGGAGCTCCGGCTCGTGATCCCCGCGAGATTACTCCGGATGGATCTCGGGGAAACAATTCATTCGGGAGCTGAAAACGTGGCCGTCGATCGGTATCTTAACGGGAGGGAAACCACTGTGACCGCCGCGCAGCGCCGCGCAGCGCCGGTGGCCGCCGACCGAACTACTCCAGTGTCAAGAGCCACCGAATCCGATCGGAATTCCTAGATCTCTCGACCGAAATTCGCGACTGTTACGAATTTTTTGGCCGAAATTCGGAACCTACATAACGTATTGAAATGATGGTTAAAGTGATGAAAAACGACATGTCAAAAGGATTGAGGCGAAGCAGGCAATTATCGGATTCTTACTTGGGACTTGGTCGATTTTCGATCTCGGGATGTACCGGGTCCAGTACGGCCTGGCGTCACCGTGCCAGCGCAGAACATAACCAGTGCGCGAGTGTGTATGTGACCATCTGTGTAGGAAGACCACGAACACCGCTGCTCTCCCCGACATGTTTAACCAGGGGAAATAACAACTCGAGGATCAGGCGGCTGCGTAAGTTTGTACGCCCTCACGCGGCGAGAGCGAATGAGTGGCGGGCCGGGGGCCGGGGGCCGGGGGCCGGGGGCCGGGGGCCGGGGGCCGGGGGCCGGGGGCCGGGGGCCGGGGGCCGGGCGGTGAGGCTGAATGAAAGGTCTGGTGCGTCGCCATTGGACACACACGCACACACACGGGGCGCACACGGTGGGTCAGCGAGGTCCCTGACCCGCGCACAACGAGACTGCTTCCTCCAGTCACTAGAAGTAAATGTTGCCAGCACCGCCCCGCGTGTGGCCTCCGACATGGCCCCAGGCGTGGCACCGCGGGGGGTTGCCAGTCAGCCACAGTTGTGCCCCGGGCCCTGATCAAATGCCACCTCAGCGCGCATCAGCGGCAGTTAACGCACTCGTCCGCGTGTGCGAAACGTCCCAGAAACGATCGAAGAAAAAAAGAGATAGAAGAAAACCACAACATTTTAACGACATCGAACCGTCGTAAAAATGTCACCATCTCTTCCTCTCCTCCATCGCGAATCCGCACGCGGCGGCGTTATATTGCGGGTCATAAATAGTAGAGTGTGCTTCTAAGTTGTGGCTGCGGCGCCGGCAGCGGAGAGGACCGGGGCCAACAAGTCAGGGAGAAGCGTGAACATCGGCCGCTGCGCCGTCTGTGGGGCCCCGGGCCCCCAAACCCCACCGATTCTACACACCCACGCTCCGGGCCGCCCCCCGTCTGCAGGTGGCCAACGAGCCACTCGACTCTCACTCAATGACGGCGGGAAAAGCAAGGAGCATTCTGAAAATTTGAAAAAGAAAAATGCGATTCCCGCATGAAAAAAGTTATCTATCAAAACTTAAAGCATCAAATATTTTTAGAAAAAAATCCCAAATCAACATCAGTAAAATTAAGTCCAAATTCAAACATAGTTCGACTTTAATTTGTCTGAAAACTTCGGTAATTCACCAAAATTTCCAGATGTGTCGGTCGGTGGGCCCCTTCGGTGTGCCATAACGCCTTTCGCCATTCTCCCATGGTTTTTGCACACGCGAATACCTCTCTTTATGTTCCCGCCGCCTCATTGACGGCTGCCGGCTAAAACAGCCGTCGGTGGTGTTTTGATACTCTGAATGACCCCTGCGATGTGTGACGGCGGCTGCCCCTGGAACACACTCCCCTCCCCCTCCCCCCTCCCCCTCCACATTCCGACACGCTCCTAGGGTGCGGTCTGCGGCGTGTCTGCGGCGAGGCGGTGCGGTACCTGGTTGAGCGGTGCACGCCGCCAAACCGCAGGCAAAACACACACACAGAGAAGGCAGTAGTAATAGGTGTTGCTCCGGAATGCACTGTCCGTATAATGTTCACCTCACGAACCTCTTTTGTGTTGAGCGCGCGCGGGGAGCAGCGGTGTCTGTGAGCGGGGAACAATAAAAAAAAAAAAATCCTCCCCCACACAAACACGACGCAGACGCACTGCCCTGACCTTTCCCAAAATCGTGCTCCAGTTTGCCGAGCACACCGAAAATTTCGTGGTGGCGAAGAAGAAGCGGCCCAGAGCACCCGACATCCATCAGTTGCGCAATGACAACAAGGTACGTTTCCCTGAAATGTCGGCAAAACTTTTATTTTTTTCCGGGTCCACCGCGTTGCTGCTCGCCGAGTGCGTCAGACACGGCGCGTGAGGCGGGCGGGCCGCAGCAGATGGCAAGCGGGCTGAAGAAGGGTCATCCGCGAACTAGGCAAACGCCTTCTCTCGATGGTCCGCCGGTTGGGACGCCGGATTCCTCCACGCACTCCGATAAAAATAATAATAACAATCATGACAACAACAGTTTCCCTCGTGCTCCCCTGTTTTATCGGCCTAGCAGCTGCCGCAGACCTCAGGCAGACACCACCGCCGCGACTTGTGCAATAAATCGGCGCACGAGTTGTATTATCGTATAGGGCGGCCCCAATCATGGAACTCGGCGCGCGCGCGCGCGCGCGCGTGTGTGTGTGTGTGTGTGTGTGTGTGTGTGTGTTTCGAGTGGAAAAGTGTATATTCTGTAACCACCGGTCGCTCTTTTTTTCTCTCTCTCCCTCGCAATAACTCTGTTAATAATCTTCCTCCTGACCCGGCACGTCCTCCGCCATCGTGACTACTTCGGCGGCGGTCAAACGGTGTTCGCCGAGCTCTCGAAGCTGCATAGCGCTGAGCGCTCTCCCGCTCGGAGTATTACGTCGCCGTGGGGTCGAGTCGGGTGCCTAAAAGACGACCGCTGCCGCGGTAGCGGCTGCGGCGGCTGTGGTGGTCGAACGTGCGGTCGCCGGGCGCCGGTCCGCGGATACGGAAAAAAAAATCCGAAGAAGAGGCAGCAGCGGCAGCAGCGGCAGCAGCGGCAGCAGCAGCGTCTCCCTGTGACCTCTTCCTCATCGGAAGTGGCAGCAGCAGCAGGTGCCGGGTCGGGTCGGGTCGGCCGGGAAGCGCACGGCTCGCGCGCCCAGAGGCTAGTCCGGAGCCGAGGCCCTCGCCGAGCCGGGCCGAGCCCTTCTGACGCCGTGATAATTAATATGCACGACGCCGTCGCCGCCGGAGAACGCGCTCACCCCTGCTGCTCCTCGCCTGCAGCCGGTTCACCACTCTTTACGTTGTCCGATTCATTTTGTGGCTGCCGATGTCACATACGCGCCTGTCAACTCCAGGGTAGGCCAGCCCGCCGGGCACGGCTGCGCTACGGGACGGCCTACCTCCCAGGCGCTCGGCGCCCGTCAACTCCAGGGTAGGCCAGCCCGCCGGGCACGGCTGCGCTACGGGACGGCCTACCTCCTAGGCGCTCCAGCTTACCTTCCTCGTTGACTATGGTGATCTGCTTGCCGCGGGCCATGCTCTCCCGCACTTGGAAGTACCTCATGCCCGCCGAGTAGAAGGTGGTGGGCATGATGTGCTTGAGCACGAGCGCCCTGGCGCTCGCCCGCTCCGTCGTCAGCCGGGACAGGTCCGCGTCCTTCAGTCCCTGGAAGGCTCGCTCCGTGGGCGCGAACACCGTGTACGTTTTGCTCCCTGGAACACGAAGAGAGATAATTAATCGTGGATATTTTTTTACCGAGTATGAGTTTTGCTGAATGGGCTTGAGAGGTGACCGCTTGCATCAGTGGCCGGCTGCTGCCCGTTCCCGCCGGCTCCCTTGGGTCCCCTTCACCCCGTGCCCCGGTTCGCATAACACACATAACATGTCAGGAAGGAGGAGTCGGCGGGGTCAGAGGGCGGAGGCAGAGCCCCACTGGACCCCACCGGACCCCACCGGGCCCCACCGGACCCCGCCGGACCCCACCGGACCCCCACCGGGCCCCACCGGGCCCCACCGGGCCCCACCGGACCCTCTGGGGGCCTCCGGGGACCCGCCCGGCCCCCGCGGCGCAGGACGGCCGTCCGCCACAGGCCAAAAGGGCAGACCGCATTGAGGCGCGGACTACGAGCCGGTGCGAACCCGGCGACGTGTCTGAGAGAGAGGGGGGTGAGACGTGGAGAGAGACAGAGAGGCGGAGACAGAGACCACCGCAACTCGTGCGGTGACCCTGTCAGAGTTACGGCCGCGTCCGACCCCGCGGACGGGAGCACCGGGAGGGGAGATGCCGCCGTCGCATTGCGCAACGCGAGCGCACACGTCCTCGTCCTGCTGGAGGTGATGATGGTCAGCGCGGCGGTGCCATCCTGCAGCACTTCCGCGGCTGCTAAAAGGAGCGGTGGACTGGTGCATTAAAATGTGCGCGACGAGGTACCTGAGGTAGGTACCCGAGGTAGGTACCCAAGGTGGGTACCCGAGCTAGGTACCCGAGCAAGGTACCCAGAGTACTCGCTGACCAGACGACTCAAGAAAACATTAACCGCCGCACGGTTGGCGGCCCGGGGGGATGATTCCGCGTCCGTGAGGCTGGCAGCACTGCTGTGCTTTAAGGCGATGAGACATCAATCGCCGTGTCGATTTGGAAAACGCTCGCCTTGTAATTATCATCACTCCGAACGGAATGGCCAAATAACATTAACCCAGCAGCAGCAGCAGCAGCAGCAGCAGCAAGCAGCAGCAGCAGCAGCAGCAGCAGCAGCAGCAGCAGCAGCAGCAGCAGCAGCAGCAGCAGCAGCAGCAGCAGCAGCAGGCCCGGCCCTCTCCCCGTGCCAAAGTGAGGGTCTCTGTTGAGACAGCGCCACTCGCAGGACCGTCGTTTTTCCCCGTCCAGCTGCAATACTCGGCGCCGGTCCCAATAATACGGTAGCGGCCGCAGGTAATCGTGCGGCGCGGCGCCATAAAACGGGGCCCTTTACAGAGTAATAGCTGACCCTTCTCCTGTCCGCGACCTAACTCCTTTCAACGTAAGGGGCAGGCATGAGGCATGAGAACGTTGATAAACCTTACTTTCAAACACTCGTCAACATCTTGGCTGGTTCACTTGGTTGGAAATTTTTGAACAGTATGACATAAAGCTACCACACTCATTGCACAGCATTGCTTCCCAGCATTTTTAAACACTCCATGGTATTGATAAGCTGTTCCTTGAAGAACCTTCATCATCCAATTTCTGCACGTCACAACCACAATCAAAACTTTCGCGCCCAACTCAAAACCGATGAAACCGACGTCGGTGTCCTCAATTGTTTTGTTTACCCACCCGTCGTCATGGTGTTGGATGAAAAATTCGGGACGGGAGGGAAGTATAGTCGACTCACGACGGCTACGTTTGAAAGTCTGTGCATTTTGCCGCATTGTTGGCCGGCCACCCCAAGCTTGATATATCAACTTTTCAAACGCAGCAGTTTTCGTTTTTCGTTGCGGCTGTACTACGCAACAGGCAGTGCTCTAAAAAAAAAAAAAATATTATGTATGCTCTTTTACTGCTCGGAGCGCACGAGCAGGGCGGCTCTGCTGGACATCCTCGCCGTGGGTTTTATGGTTCTAGCAGACGCCGCGGCAAAGCAGACGCCAGAGCCGCCGCCGTTTCTTCCATGCCATTCCGGTATTCGGGTTTCCGTTCCTCGACGCCTGCCGTTCATTATATTACGTTTCGATTACTGATGCGGTGGCGCACTCTCGGACCGGCCCACACGCGCGCCGATTCGCACACTCACTCACACACACTCACACAGTCACACACACACACACACACACACACACACACACACACACACACACACACACACACACACACACACACACACACACACACACTTACAGGCGCCGCACCGCACGTTTGTAATCAACTTTGGGCGCCCCTCGCCTGCAGCAGTTAAACACTCGTTACGGTAACAAGAAAGAGTTGCGGCCGCCTAGACAGGGTGAGAGTGCAGAGGGGCAGAGCCGACAGGACGAGTACGGCGCGGCCCGGTGCGACTTTTCGTTGTGATTTTCGCGGTGCGTTTTTTCCCCTCCGTTTGTTTGCTTTGCTCACTCGTAAAAGTGAGGGGCGTGGCGCCGCCGCCGGTGGCGGGTATTGAACCCGGGTAACCTCGTACCTGTGAGCATGTCGGAGAGGCCGGACGACCGGACGGCCCGCAGGAAGGTGGCGAAGCGGCGGTCCTTGTCGGCGGACAGCGTCTGCACCAGGTCGCCGACGGGCAGCGGGAACATGACCCGGTCGACGGCGTGCGCGATGCCCTGGGGGATGGTCATGTCGCTGAGCTCGTGCAGCACCTGCGCGCCGTTGATGGTGACCACCTGCGACAAAACGGGGGTCATGAAGTTGAGCAGGATGGTCCCGGTTGGAAGTCTGGGATGAGAGATGTTGTTTCCCCGCAGTCGTCTCGACACCGCCCCCAGCCCCTCGGACCCGGACTCACCTGCACGTCGTTCCACTCGTCGTCCTGCGTGGTGTAGGTGTTGACGCGCAGCTGCGTGCCGGCCAGCGACACGCCCGTCATCTCGTCCTGCAGCGACGACAGCCTGAAGGCGCCGGGGATCACGTGGTGCAGCAGCAGCTGGAGGGGGTAAGTCAGGGTTCAAGTACCAATGGCGCTACGCGTTACACAATTTAAAAAAAAATACTCTCCGCCCCACTGCAGGTCGAAAAACAGTTTCGTCTACTCACCAAAAATTCACACTCATTTACAACAACAAAAAATTCCGGAATTAAAATTTTGTAGAAAAAGAATAGAAAATACCCACTAAACATTCAACTAAATCAGTTTTAATTCCCAACCAAAAATTCAAATTTATTTCCCCATCGAAACTGACGGTGTATCGGGCGCCGGCACCGGCTGCATTCAGATCTCAGGCGGCCGCAGGCAGCCGAGGGCCCAAAACGGTCTATCGCCGCCGCCGCGGGCACTGCAAAGTGTTATGAAAGTACAATAGTAGCTGGCGTCGCCGCACAGAGCCGGCGGCCGGCCCGCGCTGCCCGGAGCCAGGAGCCGCCCTGGGCTGGCCACCTGGACGCGTAAAGATCCAATTTATCGCCCTTTCTCTTGGCATTGGTCCGATCCCTCGGTGCAGCCCAGCGGTCGGGATGTTCGTGAGAGGACACTCTTGGCTGCGCGCGATTTGCCTTGAGGGAGCACCTTGTGTGGCGGGCTTCAGAGGCATGCGGTCCCGTCCCCGGAGGGGCGCCGCGTGGTCAGAGGCGGCCGTATTCGAACCCGCGAGTTTCAGGTCCGCTCGTGAACGGTCCGGGTTCGAATACTGGGAACTGAAAGTGCGGCCACTGTAAATATTTTTCGTCATATGACGAGAAAAGCTGTGACGGTTCACTGATCGCCTGAATATGTCGTCACTTTACGACGTTTATTCGTCACGTGACGACTTATTCGTAGGTTTAATAATGCGTCACATCTGACCAAAGTTCAAGGAGACATACTTTTCTATCGGTTTATGCCATAAAAAAAAATCGGTGACGAGTTATTCGTCACTTGGTCTGTGACGAATTATTCGTTTTTCACACCCAGAAAATTGTGTTCTCGATCCCGGAAAAATCAAGAGCATTTGCATTGGATCTAGTAAAATGTTCTTGGTCCAAGTGCATGATCACTAGATTCAATACAAATGCTCTTGATTTTTCCGGGATCGAGAACACAATTTTCTGGGTGCAGATTTAGCCAGAGGATTGACGTAAGATGACGGTAAATATTTTTACAGTGGCCGGCGTGCGCTGACGAGGCTGGCGTCTAGTCCCGGAAATGACCTGCGCTGCCCGCGCCGATTCTCCCCGGCCGTATACACGGCCCATCACACCGTTCTTAAAGAGAAGACGAGTCGCCGCCGTGACGTCTAAACTGGTGCCGCGGTACGGTGCGGTACGGCGCGGTGCTCGGCCGAGGGTGGCAAAATAAAATTACAGCGGTGAGCGGCGGCCGCGGGTGTCGAACCGGGTACGCCACGTCCGCCACGCCCCATCTCGCTCGGCAAACTACTGATTTTCACAGCAGCAGCCAGGCCTGTCTGCATGACCCCAGGGCAGGGCACTACTGGACCGTCCTCGTTCTCTGTCTCTCTCTCTCTATCTCTCTCGCACGCGCCACGCAACTCCATGCGGCACGCACTCTCTCTCTCTCTCTCTCTCTCTCTCTCTCTCTCTCTCTCTCTCTCTCTCTCTCTCTCTCTCTCTCTCTCTCTCTCTCTCTCTCTCTCTCTCTCTCTCTCTCTCTCTCTCTCTCTCTCTCTCTCTCTCTCTCTCTCTCTCTCTCTCTCTCTCTCTCTCTCTCTCTCTCTCTCTCTCTCTCTCTCTCTCTCTCTCTGTCTATCTCTCTCTCTCTGTCTCTCTCTCTCTAGCTCCCTCCGATGCGGCGTGACGGAGTGACGCGGTAACCATGGCAACCAAGTGGTACGGTGCGGGCAGGACAGTAACCGCGAGGCCTGCCCTGGGCGTGGCAGGTCGCGTTCCCATCATTACGTTATGTCACGATGGCCACGCTGCGTGCTACTACCCTTGAATATCAGCGCATCCAACTACTTTCGTCGTCCACCTTTCCCTCGTGCGTACGCGCCAATTTCTCAAAATAGCCCTTTATTTTTTCCCTTAAGAAACTAAGCCGAGTAATTTTGGTATTTGAACCCTGGCTCTTCCAAAACTTATTTTTTCCTATATTTCAACCTAGGAAATTTTAAAACGTCCCCGAAAAAAAACATTGTAAGAAAAAAACCAGGTACTCTCGTAGGTTTTTTTTTCCTTTTTCCGGTGTGACTCCTTTTTCATTCGAACCCCTGTAAGTAGAAAACGAAGGCCTTTTACCCCGCTGAGAAGCCTCGGGTTCTCGCGGAACTTCTCCTCGGCTCTGTCGGGCCCGCCGAGCTGGACCAGCAGTGTCTTGAAGGCGCGGTCCGTGGGCACGAAGACCGTGTATGGTCCTGCAACAGTGGCAACAGCCGGCAACAGCCAATCATCGGTCACGTACCGTGTTTTAATGTACCTCGCCGCCGACGCGGCACCGTCTGCAGCCGCACGCCGGGAGGTTGTCATTACTTTTCGGCGACGTACCCGTGTCGTTGAGAATGCTGTCGAGCCCGGACTGGCGCAGGAACCTGGCCATGGCGTGCAGCGTGTTCCTCTTGAGCGTGTCGATGAGCGTGTCCGGGGCCCTGCTGCTGTTGCCGTACTTGTGGCTGACGGGGGGCACGGGGACGCCCTGGGGGAGGCCCTGGGGGAGGCCCTGCGGCACGATGGGGCCGTAGATGGCGCGGTGGTTCTTGTCGGTCAGATCGTCGGGGGTCCTGTCCGTGGGGTAGTACGCCGAGGTCGAGTCCGTGAAGTGCGGGTGGGCGTCGGGCTGCGGGCTGTACAGGTCCTTGTACAGGTCCTTCTGGCTGAGCTGGGGCTCCACCGAGTACGGCCCGGGGTCCGCGGTGGACGAGGGCAGCGCGTTGTCCGGGAGCGGGGTGACGGTGGGCAGGAACTGGGTCTGGGAGTAGTAGTTGGACGGGGGACTGGGCGTGGAGCTGGGGCCGGGGCCGGGGCCGGGGCTGGGGGCGGCGCTGGGGCTGACGTAGGACGGCACGGACGACGCCGACAGCTGCCAGTTGGACTCGGTGGGCTCCGGGTAGTACGAGCTGGGCGGGAGGCTGCTGCTGGGAACCGGGGCCGGGTCCGTGCTGTAGGCCGGGTAGCTGGAGTAGGTGTCGTTGGGGGCGGTGGAGGGGCTGTACGTGTTGTACACGGGGGCCTGCGTCGTGGGGATGGACGAGTAGCTGGGCCTCGAGGTCGACGACGAGAACGGGTAGTCGTCGGGAGTGGCCGTGCTGTAGATGTTGTTGGGGCTGGACTGGTGAAGGTCGCCGGAGCCGCTGTTCACGTACACCTTGATGTTGGAGGACGGCTCGTTGGTGTAGCTGGTGGTGGGCGCCGTCGGCGTGGTGGTCGGCCCGAACGTCGGCGACGACGGCGAGGCCACGGAGTCCGTGGACGAGCGGGGCGGCGGCGTGACAGTGGTCCTCTTGGCCACGCTGTTGTCTCGGGACGGCGGCGGCAGCTCGATCTCGCCCGCCTTGATCTTCTTGAGGATCGAGTCCACCTCCTCACCGCCGTTCTCCTTGTTCTCGTTGCCGCGCACGCCCTGCACCTTGTAAGAGCCGTCGTTCTGCTCCTCCAACAGCACGAACGTGACCTTCTTGTCGGGCAGCGCGGAGCCGCGCACCGGCTCCAGCCGACCGTCCTCCGTCTTGCGGATGATCTCAAAGTCGGCGCCATGGGGGATGACGCCCTTGGTCAGCTCGTCGAGGACCTTCTTGGGGGGCTTGGACGTGGTGGTGACGGGGCTGGCGGTCGTTTTCGGCAGGCTGGGCAGTGCAACGCCCTTCTGCTTGGCGAGCAGGGCCTGGGCCTCCTTGGCGGGCAGCTGGATCACCTGGTACTTCTGGCCTCCGGACGTGATGATGGGGCCGGTCGCGTTCTTCGGGAGGAGGTCCGTGTTGGTCAGGATGTTGGAGGGCACCACGCCGCCGTTCTCGGGGTCCAGCTTGAGCTGCTGGATCAGCTCCTTCCGCTGGCTGAACTGCTCCTGGAGCTGCTTCAGCAGCTGCTCCTGTAGGTCCGGGGGTGCACGATGTCGTCCGACTTGGTCTTGGGGGCCTTGGTGGCGGCCGGGCGCGGGGTGCTCGGCTTCTGCTGGTACGTGATCTCGATGATCTCCTTGGCCGGCTTTGTGGTCTTGCGCGGCCGCGGGGCCCGGGTCGTCTGCTCGGCCTGCTCAGCCCGCTGGGCCTTGGTGATCTGGTCCAGGAGCTGCTTCCTGTCCTCCTGCAGGTGAATGGCGGACGAGTAGTCGGGGGTGGTGGTCTCGGCGTCGCCGCCGTACTGCAGCAGGTGGTTCACCTTCCGCGGCCTCTCCGTGCTGCGGACGTGCTCGGCCTCGGACACGGCCTCGTTGAGGTGCTTGACGCTCACCAGCGAGTACTCCTCCTCCAGCTCCTTGGGGAACTTGATCTTGGGCAGAGGCGGCAGCGGGGTGCCGGACAGGGACTGCTTAGGCTGCTTGCGGTCGCCGTAGTACAGGGGCTTGGCGCTGGCGGACTTGGGCGGCAGCGTGGGCAGGGTGGGGGCCTCAGTGATGATCTGGGGCCTCGTCACGGGGACGGGGGGCAGGTCGTGGATCACCTCGGAGCGCGGCGGCTGCGTCCTGGACGGCGGGAAGGGCGTGGCGGCCGTCTCAAAGTAGTCCGGCGTCGTCTGGAGGTTGTGGTTGTGGTTGTGATTGTGGTGGTGGTGGTTCTGGTTCTGGTTGTGATTGTGGTTCTGCACGAGGGGCTCGATCTTGTTGGGCTGCTTGTTGAAGCTCTGCGAGAAGTAGTTCTGCGACGAGGTGGCGATCGTGTTCTCCTTGGTGTACTCGGCCGAGTTGTGCTGCAGGAAGTGCTGGCCTTCGTTGTCGGGCTTGTGCGGCCGGGGCTGGACGAAGATGGTGTTGTCGTGCTTGGGGGGCTGGCCCAGGGGCTGGCCGGTGGGCCCTGCTTGGTGGTGGGGCCGATCGGGCTCCACCGGGAAGTGGGCCTGCGGGAAGGCGAGCAGGGCTGCATCGTCCAGCTGGGGCTGCTGCACGAACAGCACGGGCTGCACGGGGGAGACGGCGGCCACGGAGGGAAGCTGCTGTGTGGGGTGGAAGTTGACGATGGGCTTGTCGGCCGTGAGCGTTATCTTGTACGAGTTGGGCTGCTCGACGGGCTGGTCGCCCTGGAAGCGGTAGGTCGGCGGCTGCCCCAGCGGCTGGCCGAGGTTGGCGCCCAGGGGCTGCCGGGGGATCACGTTGAACTGGGACTGCTCCTGGTGGGACTCGGGCCTGAGCACGGGCCGGTGGAGGACGGGGCCGCCGAAGTTGGCGTCCGGACGGCGCGGCCGCGCCGGCCGCAGCTGCGGCTGCTGCAGCTGCAGCTGCTGGTGCTGCTGGTGGAAGCGGTGGTGCTGCCGGATGTCCTCCAGGATCTGCGACTGCTGCTGCGGCGACAGCTGGTGCAGCCGCGGGTCGAACCGGGGGTCGTCCGGGAAGCGGAACTGCAACACGGGAGGCAGACGACAAAGGTTAGGGCGGGGCGCCGCAGCAGTAAAACAGGGCAATAAAATGCTGATCGCGGGGTATTCGAACCCGGGCCCGGCCAGACGCAAAGCGTGTGAATGGACTCCTCCTCGACCCGGAGGCACTGTGGAACAGCGCGCCGTACCGTAACGGCATGAATGTAAAGTGACCGCAGCTCGGTAACTCAGCACTCTCCTTGTCCAAACAGTCTCCTCTCCCGGGACCGCGCGCGCGCTCACACACACACACACACACACACACACACACACACACACACACACACACACATACAGAGCGGTATGCAACGCGTGATTGGTCAGGATTGCTCCAATTAGAGCGCTGGATGCGCAACAGGCCCGACACGGCCGACACCTTCACCCGCGGGCCGCGTCCGGGTAAGGGGCGCGGTCGGCGTCGGTGCCGGGAGGCGCAGCGGGCGGAGGTTCGGACGCAGTCGCGGAGCCCATCAAGACGATCGCCACCATTATAGCCAAAGCCCAGGCCGGCAGGGATGGGTCAGTGTGTGTTGTTGCCTCACGAGCAGTCCGGCGGCACCGGGGGCCGAGCCATGCCGTGTTGCGCGGTGGCCCAATTTAATCGAAGCCGCGCCAATACCAAACGGCGTGCTTCGCGGACAAACAAGTGCTCTCTCTCTCTCTCTCTCTCTCTCTCTCTCTCTCTCTCTCTCTCTCTCTCTCTCTCTCTCTCTCTCTCTCTCTCTCTCTCTCTCTCTCTCTCTCTCTCTCTCTCTCTCTCTCTCTCTCTCTCTCTCTCTCTCTCTCTCTCTCTCTCTCTCTCTCTCTCTCTCTCTCTCTCTCTCTCTCTCTCTCTCTCTCTCTCTTTCTGCGTGACCACGGAGCGTTACTCTGTTCACGTCGTTACGTTACGCGGTGACGTGTTGGAGCGTGACGCGCCACTAAACGCCGCGGCCACCTGCTGTCACGCCCGCTTCACTTCGCGCCATAACAGTCGGCGGCGTTCAATCGCGTATGCAAGACGAGCAATCTAAGGCGTTTTTTGTTGTTGTTTTTTGCGCAGTTTGTCCGGACCAACCCGTGAGCATCGCAGGAATACTACAGTCGAATACTAAAAAAAGTTAGACATGAGGGACCTACTAGACGAGACGAAAAAATTTATGCCACCGGCAAGAATAGAACCACGGACCTGTTGGTCGCATTTTTTTATATGTATATTTTTTTGTGGTTTGTAGGGTTTCACGAAAGAAAATTGTGTGTGCTTCCTTTGGTGGGCACGCCTCTACGCCTGGGGACCATCGTCGGCGTCCTCACCGAGCCTCCAAAACACGTCGTCTCCCCCCAAATCATCCTGAAACCAATCACACGCGAATCAGCCCTGCCCCGGTGAAGGACTTTTCCCTTTTTGAAAGAGAAAGTCCGGAGGACCAAGGACCTCTTAGACCACATGACAACTCCCGCGCCACGACGGCCCGTTTAACCCGCAACCCTCGACTGGAGCGGAGCGGGGCGCCTCCTGGCGGGAAACGCGATTACTCCAACACTCGCTCCGTTCGTTTTGTTCGTTCATCTCGAGCCGAGTAGAGCTGGCTGGCGGCGGAGGGTGAGCAGCGCTGTCTCTGTCTCTGTCGCTCTGGCTCTCCGGCCGCGCGGCGGTCTCGGTGTGACAAGGACGCCGCCACTGTAATCTCGCTCTAATCCCCCCGCGCGGCTGGCGGCCGGGCCGGACCGGATCTCGCCATTGTCGTCTGGATATTGTTGGTGGCGCGGAGTGTCCGTCGCGAGGCTAGGCCGGGCCGCTCTAGACAAGGCTAGGCAAGGCTAGGCAAGGCTAGGCCGGCTCTAGGGTTAAGGGCGTTTTCTACCACGGCATGTGCTCCCGCGGTCACGACAAAGCCACCAACAACAACAACAAGACAACACTCGTACGGAGTGCACGCTCTTCCGATTCGGGATCGGAGTCGGCAGAGCAGAGCGAGAGCTTAAGGCGCAGTCAGGCGCTGGACCCATCCGTGTGCAGACATCCGCTGCAGACGTCATCTCAGCCACGGCTGATACGTGGTTCGCGAACGACCCCTGGGGATGAGTTCTTCCTTTCGCCCCGCTCCGCGGCCCCTCCCTTGTAGTCATAAAACCACCGTGCAGAGTAGTTTATTTGTGGTAAAACACTCAAAACGGCGAGCACAGCAGGGAAAGGAAATCCGGATTTACCACCGACCGTGCGAAACACCATGAGAGTGCGTGTGTGTTCCGGGCGGCTCCGAGATACCCCGACGCATCCGATGCTTTACCACCCCGGCGGAGCAAGGAAACAGGAGTGCCACTCCCACGATTAGAAACGATAGTTATGCCACGACACGGCACAGCCCGGGCGGCAGAGCAGCAGAAGCTAGGCGGGAGAGGGTTGCGAAGCGCGTCGTAAAACAAATGACGCGCAATAATGGCTGGCTCATGAAAATGCGGAGCAGAAGTGGAGTGGAGCGTGGTGTGACGCCGTGTGTCCGGAGGGGTTTTCTTTTCCGTGATGTGATGTCTTGTTATATGCCTGATGAGAAATACTGCTGTTCCGCAGATCGGACACACACACACACACACACACACACACACACACACACACACACAGGCCAACGTGAACGCCAAATTGTTCATCGCGCTGTTTTGAGTGTCCCTAAGGCAGTTTTGGCCGCATTACAAGGCAACGAGAGGAGGAGGAGGGTGACGATGGGGTCGGCAGGAAGCCGCTGTGTCATCAACATGTTGCAACGGCGGCGGTGGTGGACACCACCGCGGTTGTCATCCTCTCTGCGCCCGAGCGCTCTACACCTGCGCCGGTTTATGCTCAGCGTTCAGAAGAAGTGTCCCGGGTTCAACTCCTGCATCCGCACTCCTGTTTTTTTTCCCCTCTCGACTTTACCTGTGCTTTTTTTTAAACAATCATGAAACTTGGCATTCAAAACAGGAATCAATAATGGTAATATAATAATGGTCAGTTGGCGACAGTGTAGCCACACCACGTCATCGGGAGGAAAGCGCGTCCGATACGCCAATATCCCTGGCGCCCCGCCGCCCCGCGGCCGCTGCCCGGCCCGGAAGGCCGTCTGCCGCGCCGCGCAAATCTCGCATTCAAAATTGAAGCCCGCCAGCGATTCCGCACTGCTTTCCGGCCAGTGTGACAAACGCCCCTAACTGCCGCCTCACCTTTCTCACCTTTCCCCCGTAACGAACTGTCGTGTCGTGAGCCCCAGGAGCACAGGGTACATCCCTGGGTACACCCCGGTACACCTGCACCGTTAACCTTTTCACACATTTATGACCCCGCGAGCTGCATATAGACGCAGCACAACGTGTGGTTGTTGTTTTTTTTTATTCGCCCACACTCACGCGGCGGAGGCGACGGCAAAACTTTCCTCGCCACACGAGTCCAGCCGTCACTGACCGCTGTCCTCGCCGTTGTCCCTTGTCCTCTCCCGGAGGAGAGATTTTTGCTCCGCCACCGCTGAGCCGCACTCTGGTCTATTGTCCGAAGAGCAGTTCAGCGCACCCAGACAAGGATGAGGAAGGATAGAGAAGGAGAGAGCATAAACAAGAGGATGAGGAGGAGGAGGAGGTTGAGAGAGAGAGAGAGAGAGAGAGAGAGAGAGAGAGAGACAGAGAGACAGAGAGACAGAGAGAATGCGCTCCGGCGAAAGGAGAGGAGCCAATATGGCCTTCTCACTCTGCCTTGTTAAAAGGAGTGCGTAACATGTCAGTGCACGGCGTCATGCAGACCTGACCAGAGTGCACACGCTGCACACTCAAACACTCAGCGCACACACACACACACACACACACACACACACACATACACACAGGGCCCCACTGGCCTACTGCTACAAACCGGCCGGCGCAGGGGGCGGTGGATCCCGAGCAGGTCCCCTTGGGTCCCCTTCACCAGAGGCGGGGACGCGATGCGTCCAGCGCGTCCAGCGGACGACCAGTATGGTCCGACAAGGCGGTGGGGCGGTGCGGCGGGTGTACAGTCGCGCAATACGAGGCGGCGACACGGCGCGTGACGAGGTCGTCGGCAGAGGCAGGGAAAGGCGCCGAGTCCAAATCACCACGGCTTTCCCACGCGATAGACACGGAATGTAGTATTTATAAACTATATGATTGTTAAAATAAAGCTCATGGCCTCATGTTCTGTACTTCCGAGAGCCCCACCCTTGACTGTTTCGGGCAGCAAAAACAGCAACACACAAATCATTGCATGACGATCATTTCTAAACCCTTAAAATTTTAAAATTACAAAAAAGAAATCCAAACCAGTCATCATACCTGGGAAAAATCTACGTTTACTTTTCAAAAAGAAATTGAATGAAAACTGACTCCCTCTACTGAATACTGCTAAAATATTTTCGTTCCCTTGTGCTCAAATCTCTCCTTGCAGTCAGTGTAATTTCTTCATTCTCTAGCCCCTTAAACTTTTAAGTCCCCATCCATGTCTTCACAGTGCCCAATTGGTGGTTTTACTCCGGTCCGGTCACGGCACCGGCAGTAGCAGTGACTGCCTCCATTTTTATCACCAACTGCGCCAACAGGAGCGGATGGACCAATGCTGATGATGACGGAGCTCGGAGAGGCATAGCCGCGACGACTGACTGACTGACTGACGGACGGACTGACTGACTGACTGACGGACTGACTGACGGAGTGCTGTGCGAGTTGAGTAAAGCTTTAACCGCAATTATCGTTATGGCCGTCCAGATTGGGTGCAGCGGACACGGCGTGCGCGATGCTGCTGTTGGCGCAAGAGGATGGTCCGGGCAGCGTCACAGACACCACCATCACCCATCTCTCTCTCTCTCTCTCTCTCTCTCTCTCTCTCTCTCTCTCTCTCTCTCTCTCTCTCTCTCTCTCTCTCTCTCTCTCTCTCTCTCTCTCTCTCTCTCTCACACATCTCTCTCAACCATCCGCACCACCACGCTCCGGTATTTTCGCAGTTAGTAACAAAAATGCATTTTTAGATTTACATACATTTTAAATTATTACCTCATGCATTTGTCACCTAAAAAACAAAAACAGTTTGCGTTAAAAAAAAAAATAAGTAGACACTGAGAATGAAAGTCGGGCGGAGAATAGTTCGCTTGCCCGGAGTGACGCGGCGGATCTCGAGGCGCGGGTCATTTAAACAGTCCGGCGATGACGACGACCGGACAGGAGACGGACGGTCCAAACAGAGTGAGAGGTAAACTGAGTGCCGGGCGCGTGGGCGACAAGCGGTGGGCCGGGCAGTCCGGCTGGTTACGGCTGTCGAAACGGGATGGCAACACGTCCATGGAGAGCAGCAGCGGCAGCAGCGGCAGCAGCAGCGGCAGCAGCAGCGGCAGCAGCAGCGGCAGCAGCAGCGCAGCAGCAGCGGCAGCAGCAGCGCGCCACAAGTGCAATGCGGCTCGTTATGGGAGGACGTGCGGTCACTTAGGGCTCTGCTGCCCCGATTCTGCTTCGGACACCGCCCCCCCCTCGTTTCCACCATAAGCACTGACGACACCCAGACTCCCAGACCCGAAAATCGCGCAGAGCGCGCGAAATAATGGTGATATTGTGAAATGCGGTGAAACGGGTAGCGGGGTGGTATGGCGACCGTGTATCGGTGTGTTTCGGGTGCTCTGACAGGGTAGGCCGCTACCGCTACCACTAACAGGCCGGCGTTAATGATCCCGACAGCAGGTGCTACTGCTTCGCCGTCTCTCTCTCTCTCTCTCTCTCTCTCTCTCTCTCTCTCTCTCTCTCTCTCTCTCTCTCTCTCTCTCTCTCTCTCTCTCTCTCTCTCTCTCGGTTCAACCGCTCCCGCCCGCAAGCACAACAGTCCATCACGCCCTACATTTGAATAATAAAACTGCCGCACTGCTGCAACGATATCGCTGTCCTTGTCGCGCCCCCGCGGACGGCGGCGGTAGGAGTGACAGAGACACAGTGCGCAAGGCTGCCGTGCGCCCTCCCGATATGAACCACCGCCGCCTGCTGCTGCTGCTGCTGCTTCTCGCGGTCGTTACAGGAGCCGCTAATCATCGCTGCTAAGCCGGCAGGCCGGCAGTCGTCAACAAGGCGGTGGCGGCGCGGCGGTGAGAGAGGCTAACTGAACAGGGCCCCGGCTCGAGCCCCGGCCCCCGGCGCCGGTATATGACTGGTGTTGTCTCACACAATGATGGGCCATGGGAAAGAAAACAGCGGCCCGCCCTGCCGGAGCGTGCCGCGCGGGGTTTGCTCCGGAATTGGAGGCGGCTGAGTCTCGCCGTGCGTGGATGGTACGGTACGGACCCCTCCTGGGGCCTCAGGGGGCGGGAGGGGGGGGGGGGTCCGGGGAGAGATATGTGTGAAAAAGCGACGGCAGGCCCGGAAACAATGGCGGGGGAAATATTCGACAGGTATGTCGTAAGGTTTACACACACACACACACACACACACACACACACACACACACACACACACACACACGAACCCTGGCGTGATGGGTGGGAGTGGGGAGCGGGGTGTTTAAGTTTGAGAAGTGCAGTGGAAAGGAGTGTGTGTGTGTGTGCGTCGCGAGTGACGTTAAGCGCGCGTTTAGGGCCGCGACCTCATTAGTTGGAAGACAAGCAGCAATAACTCGAGGAGGTCAGGTTAGGGGTCCATACGATCTATTGCCCTATAACTACCGCTCTCGGCGGTGCACTAATTCGTTGGAAAGGGCAGCGCGGCGTCGGCATAGCGCCACAAAAGAAAAATGAAACCCGCACAACCGAGGCGGGTAATTGAACCCGGGTCATGGCACGCGACGCGCGGGCTCAAACACCCAATGGATGTGATGTATTTCATCATTTCTCAGACGCAGCAGAGGTGATACAATGCAGATGCGCGGCGCTCGACAGCTCGCACGCTTTTCGCAACCGGAGGACACGGATGACGAGCAGACGAGATACGGGGCCGGGGCCGGGGCCGGGGCCGGGGCCGGGGCCGGGGCCGGGGCCGGGGCCGGGGGCAGCGGGGGTCCGGGGGGCTCCGGGGGCAGCGGGGGTCCGGGGGCTGCGGGGGCAGCGGGGGTCCGGGCGCACCGGACAAGCCCTCTCTGACTCTCTTTCATTCTTTCCCGCTCTGACACGCGGCCATCAATCCCCATCGCCTGCCCGAGATGGACGCGCGATGGTGACCTGCTTCTCAATGCTGCGGCAGCAGCGGTGGTGGCGGTGGCCGGGCGTTGCCATGGGAACCCGATGGGAACCAGAGCGTCGAAGGAGCGAACCCGACTGCCCCCGAGCGCTTCCGACGCAGGAATGGTGACCGCTTGACCACTGAATGGGCGGGAGCGGGGAGAGGGGAAGGCGGGACGCGGAAAGTCGAGAGGAAGGGTGGGGGAGGAGAGCTCCTGCATGGATTGTGTAATACCGGACACCGCCTGCACTCGGATGCCCGCCGGCGGCTGCGTTCGCGCGCAGACAGACCGTCTCTGTCTCCCCCCCCGGTGGCCGGGCCGCGGCCGGCCGGTGCGCGTGAGCGACAAGGACGGCTGCAGGCAGCGGCGGCGCGCCGTCTGCTCCGGCCGGCCCCACCCTCTGCCAGCCCAGTCTCCGGAAGAAGTCCGTTTTGCCTCCTTTGCCGACTCTGCTGGGGGTCCAAGGTATTGTTTCGGCTTTGAGCTTCATAATATCCTGTCCTACGAGACGCCAGGAGGGGCAGCAGGTAGCCCAGCCCAGCCCAGCCCGTGGGAAAAGGCCGATCGGGCATCGTAACTTCTCCGTCTTCATTTATTTTCTTGGCTTCATTTTTTATTTTGTTGTTGTTGTTGATATTATTCTGTATTTGGAGGTACAGTACTACCGAGTAAGTACGGATCATCAGTAGTCTGTCCGTGAAAATGCGGGGCCCGCCTTGGCACACAGCACAGAGCGCCTGGAGGGTAGGCAATTCCGGCTCGTGCCCGCACTCGTGTCGTGCGGGCCGGCCTACCCTAGCCCTTACATGCAGGCGCTCGGCACCGCGCTACGAGAAAAGCTACCGGCAAAGAAAAAGAGAGGGCCGAGTCTTCGAGGAAGAGCAGCTGTTCCATTCATGCTCGGACGGCAATGAGGACGTGTCTGCTATCGGATGGGGTAAGCTGGACGGGCTGCCGGCAGTCTCTTTCCCCACAAAGCACCCCACTTCCTATTCGTCCGCTGATTGGCCGCCGAGACTCCTGAATGCGGGCGCCGGACAAGACGGGTCTGATGACGCCCCGGCCCGATGTCGAGATAAGCCTCTATCAGGGCGCCTTTTGACACTGCATCATCCGTTTTATGCGGTATCAGGTCCTCTTGACGTAACCTCGCGGGGTTCTGTTCTGATTTTCACAGCAGGGACGCGTAGGGATTTTTCATCAGACCGCAATACCAATTCCTTATTCCAAAAAATTTATAGAGCTTAGAAAATCGGGTTTTTCGTTGATGTTTCTGAGAGTGTTTCCGAACAGACTCGGGCGTCGCGCATTAGTTTCCGAAGGAAATGAAAGGATGAAACAATAAAAAGAAGAAGACAAGTCCGTGGTAATTTTACTGAGCCGGGTCGGCGTCGCCAAGACAAGCCGCAGCGGTCTTCGTCACCTAGCCTAATAGCGCTCTGCCCGTAACACCGCCCGTTCATCACTTACGGAGACTCGCCTCAGAGAGAACAAAAAAAAAGGAAAAAACTTATTTTATTTTTTGCTGTGCGCGGGTGCGGATGAGTCGCAGAGAGGTGTAAAATGTTGCCCGGAAGATCACCATCGAGACTGGAGATACACTGTAGCTGGACGAGGCGAATTATTCTCCCGTCCTACGCTGGAGCCTCCAGTTCCGGCGTGGATAAGGTAACGCGGACGCGAGCCGGGCGTGTGAGCGAACAGTGTGTAGCTCGTGCCCACAGGCTGCAACACCTGCGCACTGCCTCTTCTCTCCTGTCACACCGCGACCACGACGACGTCAGCCCCTCTCTCTCTCTCTCTCTCTCTCTCTCTCTCTCTCTCTCTCTCTCCCTCCTCCCTTTCTCCTTTTGTCTGTGTCGGGGAGGAGGCCCACAACAAAGCTCCAGTGCCGTATACCAATTACTGCGCTATACATGCAGGACACTTGCCGCTCTGCTGAGCGCATTTGCCGCATGAAATAAAATTAGGACTGTGCGCGTTTTATTTCTCTCTCTCTCTCTCTCTCTCTCTCTCTCTCTCTCTCTCTCTCTCTCTCTCTCTCTCTCTCTCTCTCTCTCTCTCTCTCTCTCTCTCTCTCTCTCTCTCTCTCTCTCTCTCTCTCTCTCTCTCTCTCTCTCTCTCTCTCTCTCTCTCTCTCTCTCTCTCTCTCTCTCTCTCTCTCTCTCTCTCTCTCTCTCTCTCTCTCTCTCTCTCTCTCTCTCTCTCTCTCGATCGTGACCTCAGGAGTTGTATGCGCGGATAATTTTTAACATTTGTGTGACGAGAGTGGTGAGCTGGAGAATGCAAAGCGACTGACCGATCGTCATTATGCAAGCGAGCGATCCTCGGCATCGCTGCAGTGACTGAAAAGAAAGAGGAAGCTCTGGCCTTGCTTTGCATTGTCTGCCACGCCTAAACGTTTCGTGTCGTCCCCATCAGGCTGACAGAGAGAGAAGACGGGCGAGGAGGGACAGTCGGAAGGAAGGAAGACAGAGAAGAGAGACGGAGAGAGAGGATTAGTGCTTCCTCTCACACGCACCATCCAGCAGCGGAGCGGCGCGCGCCGCTGATTCAAAGCGCTCCCATTTATCCATGTTGGTCGATGTTTTTTTTTTGTTTATCCTCCATTCTTGAGGACTTTCACTTCGCACACAAAGCCAAGGCGGCGCAGCGTAAGTGCAAAATAAGCAGCAGCAGCAGCAGCAGAGGGGCACAGGTTGTGCAAGAAAGATCAATTACCGTTATCGGCGGGGCGGTTGTTGCACAATCCGATACGTGTCATTCGCAGACATAGATTAGAAATGCGAAGTGCACGCAGTGCTTCCTGGCAGAGAACAATACACAGTAACAACCTCACATGCATATTTGCAGCAGCTGTTTAGTCATTAGTTTCAGTTTCAGTACAGTGGAGGTGTCATCGTGTCCGAGAATACTTTTTTTTTTTTTTTATCTTCTGGTATGGTTTGTTTGCTCTGTAGGTGTGTAACAGAGTGTCCGAAAGTCCATGAGGTCCGGCCCAGTCTGCGCCGGCCGCCGACCGACGCGGCGATATGCAAATCGTGCATGTTCCGTTCGGGGAAACCCGACCGGGCCAGCAGCGCTGCAGTTGGCCGGCCCTGGAGCTTCCAGGGCCTGGAGGCTCCAGGGCCTGGAGGCTCCGCTAACGGGCCATGCCATGGGCAGCCGCGGACCAGCTTGTCTACCAGTAACACGCACTTTTCACCTTTCCCTTTCCACCCGTCACCACCATCATCACCGGCTTCTCCCTACCCTCCTGATTTTAATTTGAGTCCGCGAGGCGCCGGACTTCGGTCCGAAATCGGTGGATCAGCTGGTTTGGTGACCGAGGAGAATCGTCCGCACGGGATGTTTGTCTCACCTGGAAGCAGAAAAATAAAAAGACACCGTCAGTTAAACAGCTTTCATCCCAAGGGTTGGATTTTTTTTTCCTTTATTTTATTTTTTTCTTCTTTTTTTGCAGAGTACGTTACAGCACCCTGGCGTCACCACTAACTGCTGATGGAGTCAGCCGCTGTGACAGAGATGAGATTCAGGCTCGGAGATGAACACCCCCGACGTGTCGTAAAGGACACGCACTCTGACCACCCCGCCGGGCAGTGCGAGAGAGACGGGTGGAGCCGGGCGGAGCGCGCGCGCGCCGGCAACGGGAGCGAGACAGAAGGTGCGTGGCACGTGCGTGGCACGTGCGGGGCGCGTGCGTTCCGGGGGGCCCGGCCGGCAGGGCGGTCCGAGCCTTGAACTTGAAGCCGCCCCGCGTGAGCTGGGCACGTCCGCGGGCCGAGGGAGCTCAACACATGCCAGTTTTTATTTTCAATTTCTTCGCGACAGTCTAGCCTCTCCTCCCCCGTGTTCAGACTCACATGTACCACTTCCCGCCGCATTCATTCCCATATGTTTACTGCCCGATTTCATGTGTGCATGCGCAACAGAACGGCTCACCTCCGGGAGGGGACTCCGCGAAACAGCAACGCTCACGGCGTTCCGCAACGCGGACGACTCAAATAAGACCCTGCGGAGGGATTTTTGAACAATGGGCGACGCTGCATGGGCGCTGTACCCGCATGTGTGTGCGCGCGCGCGCGGGTGACGACACATTTATGCCCGGCCGCTGTGCGCGTCGTGGAAAATGGTAAAGCGGCGGGCCGTATCATTAGTTCGGACGCTGTGGTCATCTCCCCCTTCTTCTTCCCGCAGGCGACGCAACAGGCAGAAAACGTGTCTCCTTTACATGGCGGTGCCCGCCAGGGGACCGCACATTCCAGAGAGAAAGAGACACCGTCGCAGATTCAGACATAAATTCACATTTAGATTCAAATTCGGGTTCAGATTTAAAATCTGGTTCAGATTTAAATTCACTTTCAGATAATTCATTTTCAGATTTGAATTCACACTCAGATTAAAATTCACATTCAGATTTCAATTTACATTCATAGATTTAAGTTTACCTTCAGTTTTAAATTCAGATTTAAATTTACATTCAGATTCAACTTAGATTCAAGAACTGAATTGAGACTCGTATTGAAATTGTGAGTCGCGTTCTCTAAAATTTAGATTTCGATTCATGATGTTAAAAAAAATTACAGATGAAAAATGTTTTCTTATTTTTTTCTTCGATAAAATAATTTAGTAACTGGCACGGTAGTGAGAGTGGGGAGAAACATAGAGGAAGGAGCTAAGTAAGGAGCAACGGCGGCGTCGATCTCTTTCTCTTCAGCTTGGTGCGGCTCTATGGCGCGCCAGCGTGTAAAGTAACCATTGATTTGCCATAAAAGTTTTATGAACACCCCCTGGAAAGGTCGGGTTCCATCGGGTTGCGGCCGGGGCGGCCGCAGTCAGCCTGTCGCCACCTTATGACAGCCGTGCTCCGGGTAGAGAGACTCAGAGAGACTCCAGACTCCATGTGTCTCTCCAGCTCCGGGTAGAGAGACTCAGAGAGACTCCAGACTCCATGTGTCTCTCCAGCTCCGGGGTCCCGCTGCGTTTCCGCCACTTAGTGCGGGTTACGGCCGATTTCCAAATGTGTCATATGACGCCGCCAGACCCGGCCGGCCAGGCTCCAGCCAGGCTCCAGCCAGGCTCCAGCCAGGCTCCAGCCAGGCTCCAGCCTCAGTCGGCGAGCTGCTGCCGCTTGCACAACCGCATATCGGAACGGGGACCAGCGGCCGATCGGTCAATATTATTCCGATTTTGTTGATTTGACTACCCGTTCGGTTCTGAATATGAATCTCACGCCTAGACCCACAAGAAGAAGAGGGCTGGTCGCGCTGCACAATTGCACAACGACATGTTTCATTGTGACCGCACAGGTTGCGGTACGTGTGTGGCTCCGCGGTATACACGCCGCACAGCACATTCGTTCCCACTGCCGCCGCCCCGCCGCGGCGCTCAGTTTCCGCAAGGTGCGAACCATCCCCGCGTTAGAGCGCTTTCTGCGGTGAAACCCGGGGAGACGCTCTGTCCGGGGCCGGGCTCGCCAGGGCCACACACGTGCAATATATAGATAGGACCGTTCGCTTTCTCGCCACTTTGCGGATTGGAGCCGATGATTGCAAGTGGAGCATCTGTAACAGAAGCGGCAGCAGCAGTAGCAGGGGGCCCGGCCAAGGCCCCCGCAGCCCCCCCCCCCCCCCCCCCCGCGGCGAGGCGTGGGACGGCGGCGGATGAACGCATCGGCGGATTACGACTTGTTCCCATCGCGGCTGCGGCGGTTATGAAAGGAAAAGACGGGCCGTGCTGTCCGCCGGGCTGGGCCGGCCGCAGGGCCCGCGCCGTGCCGTGCCGTGCTCTGGCACTCAGGCATCACCAGTGCATAGGGTTACATTTTTATTTTATTTTCAATTTCCGAGTAAATCGTATAGTGATTTTCACGATGTGTCCGGATGTACTCCTATTGACTGTTCGGAAAAAAAATATCAAAGAGTGTTTGGCTATTTGAAACTAGGTTTCAAAAAAATTTGAAACACGTTCAGCAAATGCCATTACTGAAGTCCAGAGAATAAAGTGCTAGATAGGCGGCCTGAATATTATTGTGAAATTTTTAAATTTTCTTTTTCTTTTTATGACGGTGTAGTTAGTCCTGTGCGCCTTTACTTCCCACAGCTGAGCTGGCCGGTGAGCGCGAGGGGCCCCCGGGGCCTCAGGGGGCTTTGATTCCTTCCGGGAATGTTATTATGGGGCCGGCGCGCGGATAGACAGGACAGGATAGGGGATAGGGGAGGATAGAGGATAGATAGGCTGCGGCTGCGACAGGACGCACACGGCTGCATGGCATAGCCAATGGCGTAGCCGCGGGGCTGGGCCGGAGCTGCCAGCCCTTGTCGCCGGACCCCCCGGGGACCCACACATGGCGCCCTGGAGCACGCCGACGACGCCGGCCGCCAGCACGGAGGACACGGAACACAGGCACCACGCCGTCAACACAAAGATGGAGAGGGTGTTTCCTGGTCTGGAGCCCCGACCCATGGCGCTGCTGACACCGTGGGGGCCGATCCGAAAGGAGCAGAAAAATATAATCCATCAGCAATCGAAGACAATCATTTAAAAAGAAAATTAAATAGAACTTCTGTTCTTTGATTATTATAACCCGTGCTTGTTACATACGCACGAATCCACAGTCGTTGGGCCCCTCTGTATTCGCAGTGCGAAAGCTTCAATACGTCAACGCACTTGCCTTTTCTCCTGCCCTCTGTGTGCGCGCGCGCACAGTGCCAGTGCTGACCCGGGCAGGGCTAGGACGCGCCGCGTAACTATGGCAACCCGTGCGTGCGCGTGTGTGCGACTGTGGGTGCGTGTGTGTGTGAATCAGTGCGGCCGCTGCCCCGGCATTTTCTCTGTGCGCCGAGAATGGTACCGCGGAGAGTCATCGTTAGTTTAAACCGCGCCGCGTTATCGTTAACGTTATCGAGGGAGTGAGCGAGAGAGAGAGAGAGAGAGAGAGAGAGAGAGAGAGAGAGAGAGAGAGAGAGAGAGAGAGAGAGAGGGGGGAGAGGGGGGGGGGAGGGGGCCGGGCGGTGCCGTGAGAGGGACAGAGACGGAATCGAGAGCAGAGACCTTTTCGTCTATGCGTGACGGCCGCTCTTGTCAGCCGGGTTAGGTCGGCCGGTCAGCTGGCGGCACCCGAGGCGGGACCTGACGACCCAAAGAGTACAACAAGAGGAGGAGGAGAGGAGGAGGAGGAGAGGAGGAGAGAGGAGGAGAGGAGGAGGAGGAGGGGAGGAGGAGGAGGATGTCGTGAGTTTGTTGGGGGCGCCGGGGCCGGGCCGGGCGCAGTGCGTGCCTCTTTAGCAGAGCAAACTGTTGCTGGCTGCCTCCGAGAGCCCCGAGAGGCTGCTGGCACTGCTGGCCGGCTACGGCCGAGTGCAGGTCCGTTTGTTCGCACCTCCGCGGTCCGGCACCGTCCTCGTCGCACTCACGGGCGCTCACGGGCCCCCCGTCTCGGAGCGAGGGAGATAGATAGGCACGGCGCCGAGAGAGAGACAATGGGGGCGGGGAGGTGCGACCCGGTGCAGAGCATCGCCCCGTCTCCGTCACACCGGCGGCAGCGTCCGCAAAGAGGGAGAGAGACACGAAGAGAGGAATACCAAGAGCGAAAAACAAGTGTGTGAATGGCCATGTGACTTTCTCCGAAGTGTGCGAAGATGGCGGCGGGAGAAGGGGCGGGGGCGAGTGCAATGAATGAATGAATAAGCTGACCACAGGGGAGCTGACCTCAGGTGACCTAACCTCAGGGTGACGTCAAGGGCGTGCACCATTGAAGATGGCCCTTGATGATTACCGCTGCGACCAACAACGCCTTAATTTCATTTCAATCGTAAGGTTAAATAGTTTCTCATCTCTTTTTTTTTCGAAACTAATTAGAGCAGGACAAAAAAGGATCGTGTTGTCGTGGTGCTGAAGCATGGTCTGAAGGCCGGGCGGTGGCATGGCGGCGCCGGAGCCGAGAGTCGCGGCGTGTCCGCTGAGCGTGTCAAGAGTGAGATGGCATCTGGGCTGGCCTCACGCAGGGCCTCTGCAGGGCCCCGCCTCGCCACTCCTCCGACCACCACTGTAACAATATCCCTCGGAAAATCGTCAACACTTAGATTTAGAGCTGGAAAAAAAAAATATGTTTCCAGAGGCAGTTCTGAGATTTTCCGAGGAAATTGAAAACTGAGAATGATATTGAGTTCGTGGCTGTCCACAAAATTATTTCAAAAAATCCTGAAAAATATCCATCCCGAAATTCAGAAAAATAAAATCAGCCATGTTGTCGGGAAATTTTCAGCACTTTTTTTTTTTTTTGACAGAGCGGGGTGACGCGACTAAGGGGTAGAGTAATATCGGCCATGACATAAACGCTTGCTACTGTCAGGCGCCATGGGAAGGGACCCACCTTGGGTACCTTGGGCCCCGCCCGGGCCGGGCCATCAGGGTGTGCGCCGCAGCCGAGCATCAATCTCGTGCCCCCTTAGCGGCAACGCAACGCCTCGCCACGCCCGTAATGACCACCGCTTGCATCCTCTTCTTTCCGATTTTCGCTGTCGTCTTCTTCTTCTTCTTCTTCTTCTTCTTCTTCTTCTTCCGTCATCATCGTACCGCATTTAGCAGGCCGCCCCATGTGTGTGTGTGTGTGTGTGTGTGTGTGTGTGTCCTTTCTGGCTCATTTCGCAGGCGTTAAAATTACGTCAGACCCTCATCGGTGCCTTCTGCTCCGCTAAAAAATTAGAAAAGAAAAAAAAATGCAAAAATTGAAGTAAAGCATCTAGAGAGGCCGGTGACGGGCGTGTAAGGGAACGCGCCCAGCGTAACAACATGTCCGTTATGGCGGGAGTCGTCAGGGTACGTGAATGGGAAGCGGGATGAATGGAGACGCGGAAACTATCGCACGGCAAACGACAGGGCTCTAACAAGGACGGGCGCCATCACTCAGCCGTCCCGTACGAGGCACGAGCAAAATCAAAGCGTGTTGCATGCGCTGCTGCCGCTGCTGCCGCTGCTGCCACTGCTGCCGCTGCTGCCGCTGCTGCCGCTGCTGCCGCTGCTGCCGCTGCATCACAACTCGTGTTCGGAGCCCCTCTCCCCTCTCTCCCCCTGCCCCCCGCCGCCTCTGCGCTGGCCGCATTTGCAACGACAAATAACCGACGACAACTTTCATATCCGAATTGCTGTGTTTTCCCTAGCGTTTTCTGGATGATTCTGAAGGGTCTCCACACGACTCTAGGACACACTTCTCTCTCCTCTTCCATTAATACTCTCGCAGCTGTCAGGGGGCGGCCAACATTCTCATAGTGTATCATAATATCATCTCAGGTGGCCCACCTCACTTTCTCGGCACTTGAGTGATCCGTAATCCCACCGGTGCACGTCCACAAACAGGATGCGTAAGAGCCGGTAAGAGCTATCAGGGTTTTCTTCAGGATGACCACTGCCAGAAGAAAAAAACGAATAAAATTTTCCGTTCAACTCACTTAAAATTGATCCAAAAAATTTGCTGTTTTGGCCAAGTTTTGGTCGGAAAATTGACCATTCTTTTCTATTTTTTGTTATTTTTTTCATACTGACAGGGGTGGAATTTTATGGAAAAACACTTGTAAGAGCAATCAAATTAAAAAAATATACACATTTATTACCGTATTTAATGTTAGCAATCATTTTCACTCATGCATCACGCATCTCCCCTAGCCGAAAGCTCCAGGCGAGCCTGACGATCCTGCACAGCCTGCCTTACGAAAATGTACCCACGCGTCGGCGTACCCAGTGAGAGCGCGCGCGCGCCACCACCGCCTTTTTGGTGACGAGGATTCGGCGCCGTGATAAAGGTAAGTAGGGCAGGCAGAGGCGAGGCAGAGGGTCCAGGATGGATTCCGTGAACACCTCTGAGACGGCAAGAAGAAGAAGAAGAAGTCAGCCAGCGCGCGCCGCCTACCCTGCGCTTCTTCGTTCTTCCACTTCTCTCCGTCTTCGTCGACGGTGAAAATTCATCACCGATTGCCTCTCTACACATCTCTGTCTCTCTCGCTAGCCGCATCTCGCCGTCCTTGCTATGCTGTCCATAGGGGCTCGATGTGACATGAAGGCAGGGAGGGGTTGACAGGTTAACGAGCCACAGAGCGCCCAGCGGAGGGCCTATGGGAGAGGCACACACCCGGAGCTTTCCCCCCGGAGGCACCGGAGGCTCCGGGAGCACCATGCACAGCTAGCCTCCTCGTATCAGAGGCCGTACTAGAGCCACCGTACCATCACCAGCTGGCAAAACAATTGATGTCCGGCCATTAATGCGTGCGCGCTCTCGTGCAGCCGGAGCCGTGCAGCGCCCGGAGCCGGGCCCCGGAGCCCACGAGCCGCGCCGAAGCGGTCCGTATACCGCTGGAAATAATATAATTCAGACCGGGGCGGCGTCAATTCTTTTCGCGTGATGATACACGGCGGCGCCCGGCCGGCAGGATGGACGGACGCGGACGGAGGATGGCTTTCTCCATATAGTAGTTCGCCGGGCGCTGCAAAAAGGCAACGGCAGCGGGCGCTATGCGATAGATCTGACAGTGGCGTAATGTAACGCACACAAAGTAAGCAGCAGCGGCAGCAGCGGCAGCGGCGGCGGCAGCGGCAGCGGCAGCGGCAGCGGCAGCGGCAGCGGCAGCGGCAGCGGCAGCGGCAGCGGCAGCGGCAGCGGCAGCGGCAGCGGCAGCGGCAGCGGCAGCGGCAGCGGCAGCGGCAGCGGCAGCGGCAGCGGCAGCGGCAGCGGCAGCGGCAGCGGCGGCGGCAGCGGCAGCGGCAGCGGCGGCGGCAGCGGCCGGAGCTTGGCTCCGGAAGCTGAGAAAGCAGAGCGATACGGTCCAGGGATACACGTGAGACGCCGACGTGTTTGCCGGAGTTTATCCAAGCTTAATTTAACGATTTAATTTTTTTTTTTAAATTTCCCCCTAGAAACCCTGGCAGAGACTGCGGGACTGGGTTTGGGAATTTTGTATTAAACCGTCGGGAAGGTTCCGTGCAACGTGAACTGGTCCCATTCCGTGCCGCGGGCACCATATTTCACGTTCCCGGCGGCGCCGCGCGTCTCCCCCACGGAGGCGGCGGCGGCGGCGGCAGCAGCAGCAGCAGCAGCAGCAGCAGCAGCAGCAGCAGCAGCAGCAGCAGCAAGAGATACGGCTCCGGCCACGCCGCCGACACCGCCGCCTTGGTAAAATGAAATCTCCATTCGACTCGTTTCGGCCTAAACTTGGCGCGCGGCCTCGCCGCAGGTGGCCGCTCCGGTGTTGGTGCTCCGGGGCTCGGCCCGGTCGCTCCGGGTCTGCCTCCGGTTGCCTCCGGCCGCCTCCGGGGGCGCAGAGGTGTGAAGGAAGCGGCGGCGCTGTCCCCGGAGCGGGCAAGGCGGAGTCGCCGGAGCGGAGAATTTGCCGGCGGCGGCGACTGTCACAGCCTCTTACAGCACGCCGGCCGACGGGGGCCGCGCCGGCACTACCAACGTAACACACACTATCACCAAAATAGAATCGAGCTGACAGAAAAACAGTTCGATGGTTAGAGTTTTAGAGTTTTAGTAGGATCGATTAAAGCTAAAACATTGAATCTCGATGTTTCTAGTTTGTAAATGTTTAGCTTTTTGTTAATTTATTTTCGAACTTCTTTTTTGAGATATCATCTACTAAAAAAAATTCTTCGAGTCTAATTTTTAGTAGAATCGATTAAAAAAGCTAAAACACTGAATCTCGATGTTTCTAGTTTGTTCATGTTTAGCTTTTTGTTAATTTATTTTCGAACTTCTTTTTTAAGATATCATCTACTAAAAAAAATTCTGACCGTGCGCTTGTTTCAAGCATACTTTTCTTTTTGGAGTGTGACACGCGTCGCGTCTCGGCTGCCGCCGGGCGTTTAGCGCTGAGAGCCACCGGCTCCGTCCCGCATTTAAGTCTCCGCCTCTCCCAGCGAGCAGCGCTCACAGACCTGCCCTGCGCTCAATGCGTACAAAGGCTTGACAAAGTGCGGCCACGTTCCTGCCTCCTGCCATGCTATCCTCTAAAGCGCGCGGCCGTACGGCAGTCCTGTTCAGATTACACACAATGTGTGCAGTGGACACCAAAAAAAAAAAAAAAAAAAATCGTCGCCCTTGCGTCGCTAGTGTCATATTTTGTCCGATCCTGCGGCGAACAAGCCTGTGTGTGTGTGTGTGTGTGTGTGTGTGTGTGTGTGTGTGTGTGTGTACATTGATTTAAAAAAGTGAATTACTCAATCATATACGGAAGGCAATGAATCGCATTACGGCACTATGTATACAGCAGCAGTGCGGGCGGTGGAGTGAGCTGTGGTCACTCGACGGATGTGGCGACACTTCTCGTGTGTGATGGAATTAAAAGAAGGGGGAACAGAAGGCAGAGCGCACAAAAAAGCAGCTGCAGCAGCAGCGGCGGCGTACGACATAACAGGTTAAGCGCAGTGCTTCATCTGGCGTAACGACGGAACGGGGTCACAAGTAGTGTGACACGGTGTTTACACAAACATGACAATGTCATTGCTCGAGAACAACAAGAGGGGCGTGCTGGAGGAACGGCGCAGAAAGAAGCAATAAGAAAGAAGAAGGATGCTTTCTTTGCTAAGCGAGCTGGCGGCGGGCTCGGACGTTTAGAGCACAGCGGGTCGCAGTGAGGAAAAACACAAATCAAGTTTACTGCGGTTCGCCCTGCACTTATGGCGGAACGTAGTTGGTATTTGAACCCGCGTGCACGACTTGGGGAACAGCGTCGGCTGACACCCCGGGGGAGTGGCAGTGCTGCATAGGCCGGAGCACGTGAGCCAATCCTATTCCTCATTGTGAGAAGTCGTCATGGAGAGGGAAGAGAGAGAGAGAGAGAAAGAGAGAGAAAGAGAGAGAACGTATGAGGACAGGGACCGCGAGCCATAAATTAATCGAATGCAGTCTAGTCCGGCCTTCGGGGGGCCCCCGAGAGAGAAGGCAGGGCCATCACACAATACAGCATGGCGGCGGCGGCTGCAGCAGCAGCCGATACGAGATAAAAGGCCTCGGCACAGCCACCACCCAAGCAAAGCCAAAGCAGAGCCAAGCAGCGGCACGCTTTCCACTAATCAGAGTGAGGGCTTTCGAAGCCGAGATCCATCAGGCCAGGAAGAAATGCACCAAACTCGGACGTGCTCAGCTCCCCGGACTGTGTTGGTGTGCGGCTTTCGTCAAGATTTTCCGAGAGTCTTATCACATCTTGCATTTAAGTTTTTTTATTTGTCCGAATTTAGCCCCAAAAAAAATTGACCCTGATTTTTGTGATGTCGATGCGTGGGTGTGTTCTGGATCGGGCTACGCGGGCCGCGTTGGGCGGTCGCCACTTCGGTCGCCTCCGGTCTCCTGCTCCAGTCCCCTCCGGCCGCCTTCATTCATAATTCCCATTCATCACACACGAGTCGTCGTCGCCCCGGCATTTTACGAGGCACACGTGAGCAGCCTGTCCGGACGGGGCCATAACGTCGCTTCGACGCACCGGAGGCGGGGCGCCGTGCCGGGTAGGCCGTCCCGCCGGGCGCCGTCGTGGTGCGGGCCGGCCTACCCTCCCGGGCGCTCTCCCGGACCACGAGCCCCTGCGGTGGTAGGCCGTCCCGCACGACACGGCTGCACGGCGGGCATGCCTACCCCGCCGTTGGCAGGCGCTCCCATACCCGGATACGGTGCGTGCGTTGGCCTCAAGGTCGGGATCCGATAGTGTTCGCGCCCGCGTACGTCTATGTGTGCCCCCGTCCGCCGGCCTGCTCCGGCTCTCACCCCGCTCGTTGGAGCGAACTCTCCTCTCCTTGTCTTCCGCGGTCACGACTCCCCTCCCCCTCCTCCTCCTCCTCCTCCTCTTCCTCCTCCTCCTCCTCCTCCTCCCCTCCTTTCACTCTCGGGGCCGCGCACCGTGTCCGCCCTCCGTGTCGGCCGCTTGCTGGGCTGCACACTCCTGTCGCCGCATTGGAAGCAGAAGCCAGAGACGACCGGACGCTCGGCTCCGCCAGCAAAATTATTTCCTCGGGATTTTTCATCAGCGATAGTGTTTCTAGTACCTTTTCGTATTTTTTCGTAAAGATTCTAATTCTTCTTGAATTCTCTTGATACTTTTTTTGTTAGGAATTTTCAAAAAAAAATCCTGATTTTTTAAAAATAAATTTTAGAACTAGAAACGAGCACCAAGCGGTACGCGTTTTTCAGCAACATGAAAAACTTGCGCAGGTTCGCTGCCAGAAAAAAATATCATTCAAAAACGAAGTAATTGCAGTGCAATTGCAGCCCGAGATGATTGCCATTTAGAATGTATATGCATGGGCGTTTCAAGTGTCTCCTCGTGCTGTCCGCGCCGCGCAGCGCCCACACGGATATTAATCTCCGCAGAATCACATTTGGGAGAGAGCAGCGCGGCACGAGACCGCAGCGTGCGACCACGTGACCAACCTGCCGTGCCGAGAGGGGGGGAGGAGGAGGAGGAGGATGTGCGAAGATCCCAGATAACGAGGGGCCGAGTCCGACCGAGTCACCTCGCACAATTAATACCGAAGCGGCTGCTGCGGCTGAGGCTCCTCTTCCACCTCACCTTTATCGGCTCCTCCCTCCCACTCATCCTCCTGCTCCCGCCCTTTCTCTCTCTCTCTCTCTCTCTCTCTCTCTCTCTCTCTCTCTCTCTCTCTCTCTCTCTCTCTCTCTCTCTCTCTCTCTCTCTCTCTCTCTCTCTCTCTCTCTCTCTTTCGCCCAGCCCGCCCCACCCAGGTGGTTTGCTGATACTGTCATCGCCTCACTGTCACGGACCAGGGGTCCGCCACTCCAGAAAAAAAATCAATGGAAGCCCTCAGAATTATTTTTTTTTTCAGTAGAAAATTCAGCAAAATAAATAAGGAAAGACAGAAAAACGTCAGAAAATTTCAGTAAAGATTTGAAAGTGTAGAAGGTAAAAAGAAAGAAACACAGTCAGAAAATGTAATTTTAAATCTTGGTACGCTGGCACCAAGAGTGAGGTATACTCCCCGGTTTCGGAACCTTTTACCGCACTTCTCCAAGGCGGTGGCCGGTGGCCGCGACTCGCAGCGGAGCAGAAGGGCTCCACTCGCTTCCCACCACCGGCGCCATCGTGCATTGTCTTGACTAATGACAGCGTTGCCATGACGGCGGGCGCGTCGTTACGGCCGCACTGCATACATGTACATTTTATGTAAGCGCCGTGCCGGGGGGTTGGGGGGCGTCAGTCATCCGAAACAGCGCGGACATCTATCGGCACTCCGTCACCAGCGCCGCCATTGTGAAGAGGGCGAGAAGCCTATTCGCGAGATTGCTTCCTGATATCTGAAAAGAGCGGCGCCATGACAAGCCCCCTGACAAGCCCCCCCAGCTGCTGTAGGAGTAAAGTACCCTGACGGAAGCCCTGGCTGAGTCTCATTCCAGTCTCATATCTTTTAACGGAACACGGCCAACGTTTTCAAAGCAGCTGCGCCCGAAACTGGCCTCGCTGCTCTTTCGACGACGGCTCACTTGTGAAAGCTCCTCGTCGTTGTCAGTCACAGCGACGACTGTTTGCTATCCCGTGGGACTTGGAGGGGCCCCAGATCCGGACGCGGCCTTCGATCGTCACCCCAGTTAGCGCGCTCTGTGAGAGCGATCGGAGAGCCTTGCCCCACATCTGCCCCGCTAATTGTGAGAGGTCCCAGAGCGGCGATGATCGGGGGCACCGCTGCTGCTGCTGCTACCGCTGCTGCTGCTGACCTACGCCTCGCCTCCCAGAGCTGGTGCGCGGCATATTTGAAAACAATGTAATCACTGGCGCCCGAGTTCGCGGGGGGTCTCATCCTCAAGGTGATCATCCACTCTAGTAGTTCAGAGGATCTCACCACCACGCACGTCCCCCGCCTCTCTCTCTCTCTCTCTCTCTCTCTCTCTCTCTCTCTCTCTCTCTCTCTCTCTCTCTCTCTCTCTCTCTCTCTCTCTCTCTCTCTCTCTCACTCGTGGACAAATCCGAGAGCGGCTAATAAACAATTTCAGTCATACGCGCGCGTAGAGATAGACATCCCGTCGGGACAACTTTTACCGCACGGTGCAGCAGTGGGTCGCTTTGCTTGCGTAAGGCTGTCATACAACCAGCATGACCTCTTCTCCGCATCTCCCACGTCCGTGCCGGGTCCGTGCTGGGCCCGTGGCCGGCTCGGATTAAGCAGGAATCCCGAGGAAGGAAACTAGGGATTAAAAAATACCAGTAAGATTCAACCTTACGGTAAGTTACGGAAAGATAGGTAAGTTACGGGTATTTTTGGTAAAAATGAGAAAGATTTACTTACAGCAGGTATTTGTTAAAAATAGTACGCCTTAGTATGTTTTCCACATACCAGTAGCCAAATCATCCCATCGGTTCTGCTCTCTGCGGGACAACAGTGGCTAAAGTATCAACAGCGCGCTGCTTCTCTCCACCACAGCTCCGTAGCGTAGTGGGCTAGCGGGCCGGTCGATGACCGCAAGGTCCGGGGTTCAACTCTTTGCCGGAGTAAAAAATTTTCTGAAGTCTGCTGACCGAGGATGGTGGGTAAAATATACCAAAAGAACGTGTTCAAAGTGTGTTGTCTGAGTGACCGCGGACGTTGGGCCGCGGCCATTCCCCGGAGGTTGAATACACTCGTTGACTCAGTGGTTCGACGCCCGAGCAGGGGAATGGTGCTTGCCAAGACTCGGCAGAAGTTAAATGTAGAGGCCTAGGGTTCGGCCTTCTACATTTTTCGAACGTAAGGCCTCGGAATCTGGAGTATTCGGGCAACACCTACTTGGATACATGGCGTAGAAGAGTAGAGTACCATCGGCTTCGGCCGTGTACGATCTGGGCATCCTACCTCCCTCTCAATCCGCGAGGGAGTGGCCTCACGGCCACAGACCAACTGGCTGGTCGAAGGGGGCTGACTCCTGAAATCTGGTCAGCGGAAGGGGCGATGTTGGCCGTTGCGGAAGCCTGCCTACCAAGGTGGCTGCGTCGTGCCTGTGTCTTAGCGGCGGTCAACTCCTGGTACACCGGTTCCCATCCGAACACCGAAGTTAAGCAGGAACGGTTCCGGACGGAAGTCTGGGACGAGGTAGGACCCACCCATTTTTGCCGTTTTTTTTTACACCAAATGCAGCAATTTTCAGAGTTTGAAAATCTGAATATTACCGAAAAATACCACATTTTTCAAGGTCGGGTAATATTACCGTAAGTTACGGTAACTTAGCGAATCTTACCGGTAATATTACGGGCCTTTAAATCCCTGAAGGAAACTCTATCGAAATGCCGGGGCACACGTTTGTGTGTCGGACAGGCAGGGCGTCCCTAACGGGTAACGCCGCCGCGAGTGGGTTAATCACCCCGATCGGCTGTGGGAGCCGGTATGGATGGGCCGTGTAGAGCGGACAGCTAGCGGGCCGCTCATGAAGTCGTAATCAGGCCGGACTGTGTGCACTGCGGTCCAGCGGACTGCCAGAGAGGAGCCACCTGTCTTGCTTTTAATGGGTATCGCGGGGGATTATGACGCGGTCTGACCTATCCTCGGCGGGACCGAGTGAGAGAGAGAGAGAGAGAGAGAGAGAGAGAGAGAGAGAGAGAGAGAGAGAGAGAGAGAGAGAGAGAGAGAGAGAGAGAGAGAGAGAGAGAGAGAGTTACGCAGAGTCCGAGGCGTCGTGTGCACAGCAGCAGTGGAGCAGAACAGCGTCTTCGCATAAACCTCGTGCGGTGAGCTCCCTGCTGGGACCACTAGGGGGCGCTGGGGTCGCGAGAGGAGGGTACCCGGGGAGGCGGGTCGTGACGGACGGCCTGCGACACCAGCGCCGGGTGCACCTGGTACCGGTACCGACGGGTACCGACGGGTACCGACGGGTACCGAGCCTCTGCCGCGACAGTATTGGAGACCCATCAACGTCGCCCAGCCGGGTAATACGTGCCGACCTCGTCAGATTTACGGTCCGGTCCGGCTGAAGGGGGTTGCAGCGGACCAGCAGACCACCGCGTGGTGCCGCCGTGCCGACAATATATGCTAATGCTATCAGCGCTCTGTGAGGCAGGCACGGTTCGGTACAAAAAAGGTCGTCACTTCTTTTTATTGTGCGAGATTCGATTTGTCAGGTTCATCGGTTAGATTGACTGAAGTCACTCGCCCCGCAACACGAGCGACAGTGTGTTATTTTTCTTTTTTTCAGCATCGCTTTGGCCCTGGCCGCGATTGGCATTTTGGCCGAGACTGAGGCGGCAGAGGCAAGCGCCTTCTAAACGGTGGTGCGGGGGCCGGCGGTGAAGCAGACAAAGTAAATCAAGGCGGTGGAATGGCGGGCAGAACGCGGCCAAGGACCGAAGGGCACCGATGGGTCCCGATGGGGCCCGAAGGGTCCGGTCAGAGAGCACGACAGCGGAGACAGACAGCGGCCGCCACGAAATGGCGCGCAGCTTGACGGGGGTCAGCGCGAGGGTCGTGGGGCTGTTGCGTGCCGCGGACAGGGGGGGTTCAGTTAGGAAGCAGAGCTATGGCGGGAAAACACTGCCCTCCAAAACAACATCAAGTTGTCTAGAGCATTTTTATATATTCGAATTTTTTTTCTGATCGACCAAAGTTTAGTCGCATTTTTTTTCAAGTAGTTTTTTCCCCTGAGACTGGAGGTGGAAATAAGGAGAAAGGACACAAGGTGGGGGGCAGAGAGACAGAGAGAGTATTTGTGCGAGAGAGAGAGAGAGAGAGAGAGAGAGAGAGAGAGAGAGAGAGAGAGAGAGAGAGAGAGAGAGAGAGAGAGAGAGAGAGAGAGAGAGAGAGAGTGGACCACACGCGGCATCCGGCGGTGGCGGCGGCGGCGTCAAACCGGCCGTCCCGTCCGTTTTATTTCCCCGCCTAATGACCCGCGAATAATTAAAGCACGCCGCGTCACGTGACACGTAACGAAACGGAAGTCACAATATCAGTATGGCGGGTCGTTACGTGGGGGGCGCGTGCCGATCGGGACGGATCGTGGTCGTCGTCAATTCGGCCGTGGCGGACGTGTAAAACGCGTCGACAGAGATCTACCGCCGGGACCCGGCGGCGACTGCCAGCGGCATGCGGCCGCCATCTCAGGCGGGCGCTGCTGTGTCGTGGGGCGCGCGTGTTCGCGATACCGTTAAAGACACACGCGAACATGTGAGCGCGCGCACACGCACACACACACACACACACGCACGCGTGCGCGTGCCCCTGTGTTAGAACCGCGAGGAGAAACTCTCGTCAGGATGTCCTGCCGCGCGTGCAGTTTACCAGGGGTATTCCGCCGCAACTTCTTCCAAAAACGAATCTGAACTAAAACCGCGGAAATGAGCGATTTTTTAAAATTGTATTTTTCAGTTTTTAAATTATCTATACGAGGCGATGTGTGTGGCGACGGATCCACTTCGGAGCGCAACGAACACTCTGTGCAAATGACGCACTCGGGTGTTAATGACATCAGACGACGACAGGTAAAGAAATTATTACTTTGCTTCGCAGCGCCGAATGGAACGAAAATGAAAATGTAGAGCAGCGGCGGCGGCGGAGAAAGACAGTGCGGAGTGAGTGCCCGTGCTAATTGGCGGGAGGCACGTGAAGCTCCCCGCCAGAGGGCGCTGGTGCTGTGCGCTGCTGCTGTGATTGCGGCGCCGGCTGAGGCTGCAGCTGCCGAGTTGATGGTGATCGAGCAGCCGGTGGTCATCGAGCCGATGGTGATCGACCAGCCGGTGGTCATCAAGCCGATGGTGATCGACCAGCCAGTGGTCATCAAGCCGATGGTGATCGACCAGCCGGTGGTCATCAAGCCGATAGTGATTGACCAGCCGGTGGTCATCGAGCCGATGGTGATCGACCAGCCGGTGGTCATCAAGCCCACATGGTGATCGACCAGCTGATGGTCATCGAGCCATACCGGTGGAGTATTGAATAAGTGCCTGGCCGGCCACATCGGTGGAGTCAAAGAGGCGCCACCACAGCGAGCAGCAATTGCATGGTAATTAAATTGATAAGTACCGAGAGTATGACACCAATAAATGCGTGATGACAGCCCCGGGGAGCACGCGATGGCCCACTTGTGATTGGTGGGTCCGTTTGATTGATGAGAGGGCAGTTAGTTGTTGCCTCGGACAGACGCTGTCAACCCTGTTATTTCTTTTTTCCCTTTTTTTTTCGACGGCCCATCTCACCGGCGTGTCCGGGGTATAAATTTCATAGGTGTTGATGGGCAGATGTCCAACTGTAAATCTCACCAGGGGATCGAAACGATAAAAAAATAAAAAAATCCTGCAGGTGGCGCCAGTGTGCTCTTTTACGTTGCGAACGGAACTGATAGCAAAGTGGTGGCGTAACGGTGTGCGCGCGAAACATCTTTCAATCTGACTCTAGCGCGCGCGCGCACACACACACACACACACACGGCGGGAACAGCGTGGTAAACCGGAAACCTACTGCACCACTGACTCCGGGACTCCAGGCGGCCAGACTACCTCGCCTGCTTTGGTGCGACTGGGCTTCGGAAGCGGCAGAAAACTCGACCTCAATAGCCTTGTGCAATCCGCTCATATCAGCCGTCTACACAGAATTATAATGGGCCACCATTTTCAGAACGATTTTTTCTTCTTTTTTTCTGTCATTTCAGTTGCCGTTAACTTTGTAATTTTGATGATTCCTCTGTCAAAGCCGAGATGTTGGTCAGTGCCACACTGGTGGATCGTGACCGTAAAATAATTGGGTACGTTACGTTTGATAAACCGCCGCAGTTGAAAGGAAGGGAAAAATTTCACTTTCCCACGCAAGGAAAATAAAAAGGAAGCAAAACGGATAGGACAGCAGGCTGCGCGGTGCGGCAGCGTTGGGCCGCGTACCACACCCCCAGAAGCCTGCTGCTGCCGCTGCTGCTGCTGCTGCCGCTGCTGCTGCTGCCGCTGACCCTCGTGACTAGACCCGTCCAGGCCGGCCCGGGGGGCCGAGGCTTGGCAGGCTTCGCCCATTTCCTCATGGAATGCTGCACACCGCGTTTCAGTTTTCGCGCCTCCCCGTCGCTACCGGCTCATGCAGCGAGGGGCCGTTCAAACAAAATGACGTCGCACGTCTGGTTATCGGACTGACGACGACGGTTGACGTCTCGTGTCATCCGCGGCAGCGAAACACGTGTGAGTTATGGTCTCCCACCGCCTGGTGTGGAAACGGGCGCGGATCGGAGCGCATTCAGACGGACAGCCATAACCTCAACGCTATCCGGCGGGCGGTGCGATCGGCGGAAGGAGCGTCGTCTGCTGCCACTCGACCGATCCAACCGGATTTCGAGATAAGCGAGCCAGGAGGGGCTGTTGGCGCTGGCGACAACCTCTCGTCCCGTCTTATACTCGTCACCAAACGGAGCTCGTCACCGTGCCGCCATGCCGCCCCAGAAAGCAGCAGCAGCACAGCCTTTCATAACACACGGAACAGCCGGCGGGCGGACGGGGCGGACCGAGCAGCGGCGGGCTACTGGGATCACCCCTCCAGGAGGTTATGGGCTGGTTGGATTTCAGGGGCCAATTATATGAGGCCAGGCCGCGTGCGGCGCGCGCCGTCTGTTCTGTTTGAAGGGACGCGACGCGCGCATGCGCAGAGCGGCGTTTGCGACAGACCACGTGACTTTGGTGACGGCGGCGGGTAATCACCTCACGGCCTCACGAGTGCAGAGGGTCGTGACCAGCGCACGCTAGCGCACGCGCACGACCGAAAGGGAATCACAACATTTTTTTCGGACCATGTGAAATAAGGTGCTATAATTGAACCACGATAACTGTATTTAAGACCATCGATTTGACAAAAGAAAAAAAAAACTGTAATTGACCAAAAATGTTGGTGATTTTTCGTAGGCTCAAATGGTATTGACTTAAGTACTGATTTTTTTGATTGTTATGTTTTTATCTGGACCTCCCTATGAGTAGAAACCAGGAGGGAAACCAGCCGGCCAAAGTCCGCGGCCAGCAGGCAAAGCTCGCCTCCTCAGCGTGAAGAAGAATAAGAGGGCAGAGTCTCTGCGCGCCGGCTGTTTGTTGGCGTTGGTGCTGAGCTCGTGTTTCGAATCGTGAGGCGGGAATTGTAGCAACGGAACGCCGCGAACCACAACGCACCGCAGAGGGCGCCGCCAGCGCTGCAGCGGCGGCGGGCCGTTTTCTTTGCATTGGGAAAGGCGGTGGGGCGGGCGGCGTGCGACGCGTGCCTCACCGCCCCCCTCGCCTCGGCCCGTCGCGTTAAATTGAATTATCAACGCGAGAGGCACTCATCAGCGACTAATCGCCGCATCACGACGCGGACACCGCCGACAATACGAATGCGAATAACAGCGCGCGCCATTACGAACGTGAATGTGTGTCGCAGACCGCACACGTGCGGCACACGTGTGGCGCCGGATATGAGGGATTGCCGAGCGCGCGGGATTACGTCTGGCCCGTTTGAATCGGAGTTGGGTGAGTCTGATCTGACCTTTAGCCGCGTATAAAAGGGGTGCCGGACGTCAGGCTCTCCGTCATGCGAAAAAAGAGACATTATTGTGGCACAGCCGCGCACAGCCGGTGAGCGCTTTCACTGCCCGTCACGTGACCTTTCTAGAGCTGTTCGACATGTAGACATTCTGGGAATGCGACAGGACGTGCCGGTGGTCCGCCAGCCTCTGCCGGCACCGCCAACCGCCGCGAGCGAGCGCCGGAACTGAATCAAGTCGTAAAAATGTTGGGCGGCGGTGGCTGTGTCGGGGCAGCGCGCAGCGGGAATTTTTGCCGTGAGTTTGAGTATCTCTCGTACCGTGCAGGCCTGTGAACAAAACGCCTCTTACAACATACTTTATTTTTATTTTTTTATTTTTCTATGTTGCTCAATAGGGGTTTCCGTTTCCAACGAGGCTCAGAATTGGAAGCTGAGGAACAAAACCCCTCTAGATCGGGAACTCTCGAGAGCAGGTATGAGAAATATCGACGTACATAAAGGCCTCGCCAAATGAGGGAACTAATCTCCAAACTCACTCGAAACGCATTTCAAGTTTCTCATGCCTACCCTCGAGAGTTTCCGGTCTGTAAGTGTTTTTGTTCTTCAGCTTCCGTTTCCAACGTCTCATTGGAAACCTCTATTGTCTATTAACAACGCCGTCTTCCGTTCAAAAAAATTAGTGTCAAAACAAAAATATTTTGTTTGAAGAGAGGAACGCAAGACAAACATAAAACTGCGCGCAGTTGACGCACGCGGCAGTTGGCACCACTGCAGACCCAGATCCATAGATACTTGACTGGAGTGGACCGGACAATGCCGCCGCCGCTGGTTCCCACGCCACGCGCCGCCACGTGCCGCCACGCGCTGCCACGCCCCGCGGGCCGCCAACGCCCGTCACCTTCTCGCTCTTCTTGTCGGCGCGTTCGAACAAGCAGCACCCCCTCTCTCTCTCTCTTTCTCTTTCTACCCTCGTACCTCTACATAATCATGCGAGTGCGACGGAGAGAGACAGAGAGCAAACAAAAACAGTCGTGATCGGGCGCCCGCTGCGTTGCAGTACCAACCGCGCCGCACTAAACTGCCGTAACTTCTGGCTGAGGCGTTGCGTCAAACCTCCCCAGGCGGCCACGCGGGATGACGGCCTGTTCGCGGCCCGCTGAAATAATAAAACAGGCGGTGCAAAAGCGGGTGAAGGGGTGACTCATTGAGTGAGTGAGTACGTGAGTGAGTGAGTACGTGAGTGAGTGAGTACGTGAGTGAGTGAGTACGTGAGTGAGTGAGTACGTGAGTGAGTGAGTACGTGAGTGAGTACGCTAACAGCGCAAAAGTAAAAAGGGTGCGAAAAGCTGTTAGAACTCCTACCGAACTGACGGACCGCGTCCGTAAAGCACAGCATTTGAAAAAAGGCGATAGGACGGAAAATCGACGCAAAACTCATGAGGCGTATCATATACTATAGCGGGGCTGGTGGAGACCATTGTTTGTTTGCTGCCGATCCACCGCTGCACGGTGCACGGCCTGCGACGTCTGCCTGCAGTTGCTGCAGCTCCTTGCTTGCCACAGGCGCGTGCACACACACACACACACACACACACACACACACACACACGTTCTTTTTGGCGAGCCCATGGCGGGTCCCCGCGATGCGACATCCCCTGAATCGGTTTGCAGTCACGACGCATGCGCAGACAGTACTGCTGGCGCCGCGGCCTTGGCCGCTCCGATGTTCACTGGGCCACGTGGTCCCAGAATGGTCACGTGTGCGTCCCTCCCCATTACGGCCAGGTCACGCGGGTTCAAATACCGACCGGGTGTGTGGTTTTCTCTACCGGCGTGATTTAGCAACCTCCCCCGCCGCCGCCCGTGAGAGAGTGAATGCCCCCCTCGAAGCTCCCCCCCCCCCCTCTCAATCATAACCCGATATTGAAGTCCGCCTCGACTTTTGCCATCGGTCTTGTCCACGTCCAGCCGATTGCAATGCGTCACCCTCCTATTCAATTTGATATTCTCTCTCGCTCTCTCTGCCTCTGTCCTCACGCCCACGCGTTCTCTGTCGCTCTGCCTCTGTCTCTCTGTCTCTCTCTACCTGTCTCTGTCTGTCTGTCTGTCTGTCTGTCTCTCTCTCTCTCTCTCTCTCTCTCTCTCTCTCTCTCTCTCTCTCTCTCTCTCTCTCTCTCTCTCTCTCTCTCTCTCTCTCTCTCTCTCTCCCCCGCACCGTGGCTCCGTGCCAGCACCAATATTATTAGACACGCGAGCAAGGGGTTTATGCCGCTTCCGCTGCCGCCTCGGCTGCCGCACCGCGCCCCGCTCATTGATCGGCAGCGCCCGGAGTGTCGATAGGGTAACTAACTAACTGCCGACATGATGACCTAATCAGCGGCAAGAAAATGACGAGTCGTGGTCGGCGTGAGTGAGCAGAGCGTGAGGTTCCGGGTTCAAATATACTCGCCCGTTGATTACTTCGCCTTTCCTCCATACGGTAGACGTAGACGAGTACGCTAAATAGTAAACCTATCCAATTTTAACAGAAACCAGAAAACTTCATAAAAAGCAAGTTTCTAAAAAATGAAAAAAAAAAAATGTTTGTTGTTGTTTTTTTTGCTATGTATGAGATGCCGGGCGGGACAGAGCCACCGTGGCGGGGCTGGGCTCGGCTTGGCGTGCACGTTGGCCGCTGTTTCCGGCTGAGAACGCCGTCGTCCTCTTGACGCTCGCTCCGCTCTCCGCTCGCTGCACGAGACTCCTGCGCGGCTCGGTGCGGTGACGGCGTCCTCCGTCTCTCTCGGCCCGCGGCGCCCGCCCGACCTCTCACCTGCAGAGCGAGAGAGACAGCATGGAGACGGCCTCCCCACCGCAGCCGCCGCGCGGCGGAGCAAAATGTGCAAAAGCTAGGCGACAAGAGAAAACTGGATAACGGAGTGCATAAACCCCTCCAGGCTCCGGGCCCTGCTGTGCGGTCACAGGTTATGGCGGCGAGATAGTTCACGTCACGGCACACGTTCGGACGAAAACGCGGACCCCCCGCCGCGGTACTCGAACCCGCGACCGGTGAATGGGTAACGCAGTGCAGCACGCAAGATGTGGTTGGACCAGTCCTGGCCTGGGTAGTCTCACTGTGAGGAACCGGGTAACATTTGCTGCAACACTGATATTCGATTTCTGAATTTTCCTGGTTCTCTGGAGACCCTTGGTTCAAATACCGGTAATTTTTTTTATTTATTTTTTGATTCCCGATCTGGACTCGGGCCACTCGCGAACAAAAAGTGAAATGAGTCGCAAGTTCACGGGGGCGTGGCGGGGCGTGGCGTCGGGTCACTCGGGGCCTGAGAGGGCAGGGCCGGGCGGGGCTGGGCTGCTTAGGGAAGCTGCACGCAGGCGTTTCCCGGGCCCGGCCCCGGCAGAAGCCGGTATCTGCAGCGCGGTGCCGCAGAGATACGCGGGGCGCAATGCTGCAGCAATGCTGGTTCCGGACGCGGCCCCCTGGCGGTGAGGTGAGGCCACTTTACCCGCTCCGCGGCGCGAGGAGATTTCGGGGAAACACGCCGGTCCACCCCCGCCCGTCCCCGGCTCGCCCCCGGCCCGCCCCCGGCCCGCCCCCGCTCCGCCCCCCGCCGCCACGCCTCAACAAACGCAGCGTCGGTAACACCACGGCGCATTTTCCTGAAATATTTTTCTGTCCCGCCCCCTTCACCCCGATGATTGACGTATGTGTTGTCGGCACCTTTTCGCACCTCCGGCCCTCAGGACCCCCGAGTCCTCCGGGCCCCTCCGGGCCCCTCCGGGGGTCAGTTCAGTTGAGCCGCTATCGGTGACTCGTGTCCGCCGCGGGCAGGGAAAAAACAGCCGCCATAACCATACCGGACTGAGAGAGATGGAGGAGGAGAACAGAGCGGAACACTACGGAACAGGCCACCGGGACGTGCCAGGGACCGCCCAAGACTCATTCGTACGAGGTGGAAACATTGCAAAAAAAAAACACCTAAAATAAAACCTTTTTTGACGTGTTTTTTTTTAATGAACGGGCTTAATGTGTTTTTTTTTTTTTTTTTTTTTGTTGCAAACTTCGAGGTGATAGTGAAAGAAAAGTACGGCGTCCAAGAAGTACTCGTGTAAAGCCATGCAGCGCCGCCCTGGGTCAGTGCCCCGTCTATGGGGCCTCGCTTTGGCGGTGCTGCCACCACTGCCGACTGCTTCGGTTCTGTTCGGTTCGGCGGGGGATCAAACTACCGCGGCTCTTTTGGCTGGGTTAATGGGCTAATGGGATAAGACAAGCGGCCCGGCCAGGTGCAAGCAGGTAGAGATTTAGAGAGAAACTTTCTTTTTTCCCCTCGATTTTTTCCTTTTTTCCTTTTTTCTTTTTCTTTTTTTTTCTCCTTCTAGTTTTTCTTATTCTTTTTCTTCTTATTTTTTTTCTTCTCCCTTTTTTTCTTATTCTTTTTCCCTTTTTTCTGTTTTTTTTTTTTTTTTTTTACTATTTTCACGACTGTGGGCCCAGCCCAAACCGTTATCACGGACACTCGCGAACACACGACGCATCGCGCGTCTCAGCCAGCAGGGAGCAGGGGCGGGCAGGTGCGGGCGAGAGGGGGAGAGAACGTACAAGACAAAAAAACAAACAAAAAATGGTCGGAAGTCCGGTCTGTTGGGTCATGTGCTCTGCCGCTCTGCCCGTGCCCCGGGGACAGCAGAGTGCACAGCTTGCACAGCTTTTGATCACGACCAGATTGGATTGTGCGCGCTCACCCCACCATGTACATTATCGCAACCAGCACCAGCGGGGGAGAGAAGAACAAGGGACGTAAACGGGGAGAGATTGGGGCAGCTCTGTGCGGGATCCGAAGGCACACGCGGGCAGAGACCGGGGCAGCTCTGTGCGGGATCCGAAGGCACACGGGCAGAGATTGGGGCAGCTCTGTGCGGGATCCGAAGGCACACGCGGGCAGAGACTGGGGCAGCTCTGTGCGGGATACGAAGGCACACGGGCAGAGATTGGGGCAGCTCTGTGCGGGATCCGAAGGCACACGCACACACAGGAGCCGGGTGGACGCGCCAGTGAAAGGGAAGCAAAAAGATGGGCTCTGGTCTACATACGGCGACCCGCGGAGAGCACGCGAGATGCACGGATCCAACACAGAGAGACCAGAGAGAGAGAGAGAAAAGAAGGAAAAAACACCTAGAGCCTCAAGGTCTGATGAAAAGAAGTGTAATTAGGACCGCCTTTGGCCCCGAAAATTGATGGTTGCAGCTCGGAATAATTTCCATAGCGGACTGTGCGGGGAGGATAGCGAACTTTCTATCAGATGCGCTGCGCTGATCCTGTTGGAGTTGAATCCATTTTTATTTTTTTTTTTTTTTTTTTGGGGGGGGCACGGCCAGGGCGCCGTTCGCGAGCAACGGGTCGTTTCCACAAACCTAACAACGCGGGTATTTAAAAAAAAAAACAGTTGCCAAGTCGAGTTCCGTGCCGGAGAAAGAAGCGAGAGAGTGAGGTGTGTTGCCTAGGTCGGGTCGGTAGACCGGGGGGGGGGGGGGGGGGGGCTCCAGTACCGGAGGATATCGGCGGGGTGGGCGGCGTCCACACCTACGCGTCGTGGCCGACGGCGAGGCACACGCGCGGACGGGGAAGAGGTCGGACCAGGTGGTATAAGTTGTCCAGGTTGGTCGTGTCGCGCGACCAGTCAGACACGTCAACGTCGACCACAGGGACACGGGGACGAGGTGGTCGTCGGGCAGGTGTCGAGATGTCATGGCAAGAGGCCGCGGCGAAAGCGAGAGTGAAGAGGGCCCGAGTTGTCCACGTCCGCGGTTTTCGGGACACCCCGCTGCTCCGCTCATATCACACCGAGATGATGGAGGCGGGAGCGGCGAGGAGCAGGTCCTGGTCCATTCAATCGGCTCCCTCATCAGCACCGCGGCGATGGCTGTCCAGTCAGGCTCCCCAGAGGGAGGGAGGGAGGGAGGCAGTGGGACGGGGCACTCCGGGTGCCACACATTTCATTAAACGTTTCTGCCCCTCGCGTCTCGATTTCTCACCGGGAGTTGGAAGCGGGAGAAAACCTTGAGGTATCCGCGAGGCACTGCCGCCTGGCCTGGCCTGCCGAGGCACTTGTCCGTCTGCCGTGCTGTGCCGTGCTGTGCCGTGCTGTGCCCGCGCAGCCTGCACCTGGTTGACTTCAAGTGCCCCGCCCCGCCCAGTGCAAACGGTATCTGCGCAGGGATCGACGCGGCCCGGCCCGGGCTGTGCCCCGGCGCCTCCAGCCTCTCCGTATCTAGTTAGCCGATCTCTCTCTCTCTCTCTCTCTCTCTCTCTCTCTCTCTCTCTCTCTCTCTCTCTCTCTCTCTCTCTCTCTCTCTCTCTCCTCTCCCCTCCCCCCGGATGGAGATGGCCAACGGTGGAGGCGTTTAGAACAGTGCTGATAATTGCTCCGGATTCGAGTCTCACTCCTTCCCCCTTGCCCTCTCTTTTCCCCTCCTCTCCGCCGGCATCGGCGGCGCTATGCGCTCGTTTGATTGATGTATCGGAGCTCCCAGACTGTCTGTCTGTCTCTCTCTCTCTCTCTCTCTCTCTCTCTCTCTCTCTCTCTCTCTCTCTCTCTCTCTCTCTCTCTCTCTCTCTCTCTCTCTCTCTCTCTCTCTCTCTCTCTCTCTCTCTCTCTCTCGATCATATCGCACGGCATGATCGGGAGCTGATTGCCTCCGGAGGGGGTCAGTCGGCAGAAGGCACCTGCTGTCATCGCTGGGGTCGCGAGGCTTGACGGCTGCCTCTGACGGCTGCCTCTGACGGCTGCCTCTGACGGCTGCCTCTGTCGGCTGCCTCTGTCGGCTGCCTCTGTCGGCTGCCTCTGACGGCTGCCTCTGACGGCTGCCTCTGACGGCTGCCTCTGTCGGCTGCCTCTGACGGCTGCCTCTGACGGCTGCCTCAGACGGCTGCCTCTGACGGCTGCCTCTGACGGCTGCCTCAGACGGCTGCCTCTGACGGCTGCCTCTGACGGCTGCCTCTGACGGCGCTGCCGACCAGGCGCGCATCTATGGGCGACTCTAGGGGAGGGGGCGATGTACCGCTTTCTGCCTACTTTCAGGTGGATTGTAACGCGAATTGCCTACCTTTCGGAGGGCGATCGCCCCGTCGCCCCCCCCCCCCCCCCCTGGATCCGCGCCTGCTGCCGACCCCCGCCGCAGCTGACTAATGTGCTCCCGGAGTTGACTCTGCCCCGCGCGAGCGATCGGACAGGAGGACCCGCTCGGAACGAAAGTGAAATTTTTCGTTCCTGTTCCATGGCGGAAAATTACGACGCACAGTAGCGAGAAGGTGCACCTTGCCCCCCATGGCCGAAAAAAAAGACAGGGGTGGTGGTACAGTGTCTAGTATACCAGGTGTATCATTGGCCCCGGGCAGTTTCGGTTTTAGGCAGTCCCGCAAAGCACTATCTCCGTCTCTTTCTGTCTCACGCGTCTGGCCGAGCCAGAAAGAGACGAAGATAGTGTGTTGCGGGACTGCCTAAAACCGAAACTGCCCGGGGCCAATGATACACCTGGTATATATACATGCCCTTACAATCAGGACAGGAGGGCATCGGGGATGTGACGGGCAGACCTCCTGAAGCTGCAGCAGCAGCATCCGGGGGCCGCCCTGACCGAGGGAGGAGGAGGCGTCGCAACGAGAGACAAGTTGCGCTCGTTTGCGCGGCAAATCGGGACTGCAGAATCTCCTCGCTTCTCCTCTCCTCTCCGGCATGGGCAGGCCGGCGATGCCCGGCGGGTCCATGCCGCTGCCGCCGCTGCCTCTGCGCTCTCTCGTTGAGTTTCACCCCGAGTCGCGGCCGCGGAGGCCGTTCACGACGCACGAAACGGAATATTTCGGCGTTTTTTCATTCACTTTCCTTCTCCTTTACTTCACTTAAAAGGGACGCGCTTCGCAAGGTCGCGGCGAAACCGGGCGAAACAGTCACGACGTGCTTGCGAATCAATGAATTTGGCAGGTCTTCGAACTGCGTGCACCCAATGTGGGAACATCATATGTGCCGGCTAAGGAAATTTCCGACAAAAAAAAACACATTTTTCAAAGCAAAAAAAAGATTTTTTCAAAGAAAAAATAGATTTTTTCAAAGAAAAAAAAAGATTTTTTCAAGGGAAAAAAAAAGATTTTTTCAAAGAAAAAAAAAGATTTTTTCAAAGAAAAAATAGATTTTTTCAAACAAAAAAAAGTTTTTTTCAAACCAAAAAAAAAAGACTGAAGTTTTCTGATTTCATTGACGCGGTCATTTTAGGCAGTCGAGTCTCCCGGAGCCCGCTTCTAAATAGGAAAGTTTTTGGCCGCCGGTCAGGCTGGTTTGTTGCATTCGCTCAATGTGTAGTCATACGCGAATGCATTGCACTGCCATCAAGATAGCGGCGGGGCAGCGGGACCGCTGCAGCGCGTCGCGCCGCCTAGGCGCCTCATTGCGTAATGGACACACACACACACACACACACACACACACACACACACACACACACGTATAACCTGCCTAGAGCCCTAATAGTAGCGTCATCATTGGCGCATCCCACCGCCGCTGTCCGCTGCCCCAATGATTCGTGCGCCCCACCGCCGCCTCGCAGCTGCCAGCTGCCCCGTCCGCGCGCGCGGGTTCAAACGGAAGGTCAAACGGTGCGGGCTGCCGCACGCATACCGCGTATTACGAATCGGGCGCCCCCTGGCGGCGCTAGAAAGCAGCACTACGGCGACATGAGGGGCTAATGTAACCTGCCACACGGCCGGTGAGGGATCACAGACAGCCCTGACAAGAGGAGAAGAGTCGTCCAGCGTTGTGTAACGTAAAGGAGAGGTAAGAGAGCGTGCAATTTGGAACGCGCGCGCGCGCGCGCGCTCTGGCGGCGGCGGCCGGCGCTAGGCGGACATGACATGGACCGGGCGGACGCCTCCGGGGCCTCCACGACCCGACAACATTGTGGGCATGACTCATTTGTCGTGCGCCGCGTTCACACGCATCCGCGCCCTCCGGCCTGCGGCCTGCTGCCTGCTGCCTGCTGCCTGCTGCCTGCTGCCTGCTGCCTGCTGCCTGCTGCCTGCTGCCTGCTGCCTGCTGCCTGCTGCCTGCTGCCTGCTGCCTGCTGCCTGCTGCCTGCTGCCTGGCTCCGGGGATCACACACACAAAGTGCACAAAGTAGTGTGGGTGTCATCAGCCGGAGGAAAGTGTGTTGGCGGGGCGAGCGCCTGCGACAGCCGGGGTAGGCCAGCCCGCACGGCACGCGTGCATGCAGCGAGTCGGAGCTGCCTACCCTCCAGGCGCCGTGTCCGCGCCAGACTTTAACGCAACGGCGCCAGCAGCACTTGCTTCAAAGCGACGTCGCAAACGAGTTCCGCCGTAACGGGCCCAGTCGGTATCACCGGTAGCGGGCCTCCGGTTTCGCTCTCTTTCCGCCGAACGCGCGCCCCCGGCACGCGACAGACACGCGAAGGGCACGCGACGCGTGGCGCCGGCTCGCATTCTAACCAGTGACGCACCGCCCCCTACCGGGGGAAGCAGGAAGCTTCGGTGAGCCGTACCCGGCAGCCCATTAGATAAGCTTGTGCTAATAATTTTCCGCTCAATTTAAGAAAAATGAGTTTTGCATTCCCATGGGATTACAGCTAAAGCGAGGCGTATCGTGGGCCGATTAGACCATCTTATCCAGACTTTCGATCACCAAGTGCAGGTGCGTTGGTCACGCAGTGTGGCCGACTGGGCAGACTTATGCAGTACGGGTGCTGCCTTTGGGTACGAACTAATTAAAAACTCCATGACGGTAATATTAGAAATTTTAAAACTTGCAAGGGGATTTTTTTTCTGCACAGTGGTATTGGTACAAAAAAAATGTCTCCTAACGATGAATTATTCTCTCATTTTTTGTGACGTTAAAACACAAGTGTTGTGCAAAAAAATTAAATCGAGGGTCTTCTACAGACACCACCAAGACGACGAACTTCACCTGCTGGAACTCCCGGTACTCGGCGGGTTCGGCGTCGTCCTCGCCTTCCTGGTCGGGGGCGGACGTCGCGTCCTCGGCGGACTTGAGGTCGGCGGCCTCCAGGATCCTGGCGGAGGCGGCCAGCATGGCCATGACGGCCACCAGCAGCGTCCTCCGGTCCGCCATGGCGTTCGCCAGGACGTCGCACACACTCACACACAACACTGCACTGGCACTGGCACTCAATCCACAGGGCGCGACACGCACACTCCACTCGGGCCGGCGGCTCGCTGGCGGCGCGCTGCACTGCTTGACGGCGGGGAGGTGCAGCACAACGTCACGTCCACCCGTCACGACGCGCTCAGACTCACTGCGGACGTTCCGCGGGGATGTTACTGTTTTCTATTTCGTTGCAAGCAGCAGATCTCATTCCGAGCACATTCTCCCGCCACCGCCCGGCCGAGTGCCCCCTCCGAGCCCTCCCGGGGCTCCCGCGCGGCCCCCGCCCGCCCTCCCGGCGCCCCCGCGGCCCTCCGGACCCCACCGGCCCCCACCAGGACGCCGCCGTGGCGGGGGGGGAGGGACTTTCTCCCTCCTCTCCGCGCCCCGGTGCTCGCTGCTGCTGCTGCTGCCGCTGCTGCCGGTGCCCAGTGGCCTGCCCGGCGCACCTCCGCCCACACCCAGAGGCCCCCGATGAGAGGAGAGGAGCCGAGGCCTCCAAGGGTTTGAGGAGCGGGGGTAGCGGGAGCATCCCGTCGAGGCCAAGGCAGGCGGTTACGGCAGCCATGGCCACCCGCACGGCCGCCGAACTGTCAGGGCAGCAGGACACGGTTAATGCATATTATGGAGGACTCTCTCTCTCTCTCTCTCTCTCTCTCTCTCTCTCTCTCTCTCTCTCTCTCTCTCTCTCTCTCTCTCTCTCTCTCTCTCTCTCTCTCTCTCTCTCTCTCTCTCTCTCTCTCTCTCTCTCTCTCTCTCTCTCTCGCCAACATCCCCCCTCCCCTCTCTTGCAGGACGGCCAAAGCAATCCCTCTGACGTCATGCGTCGCGTATACTGTTTCCAGCGCTGGACACACCAGCCGGCCGCTCTGGAATTATACGGACATTAAGTCCGGCATGGGGCGGCAGGGCGGCCGGGCGCGTCCGGCATTTGTCTACCGTAATGCTCTTAGGCCGAGCGCCGCGCACACCGGCCTAGGCCTGATCTGGTTCGAATTGACGTGGGTATCCAGGATGGGGCGAAAGTGACCAACGTTAAGGGCTTCGGAGTAAATGTAAATGAGAATGGGATAAAAGTGAAAAAAAAAGAACAAAAATGAAACAAATCCAGCGCTACAAGCACTGATTAGCCCTCGTTCACTGAACGATCAGTTTTAATAACAGTTAATCACAGCTTGGAAACTTAAGTGAAGAAAAAATTTAAATCTCGACAAATTCAACAAGAAACACTTGACATAAAACACTAATGTAGACAGTTAATTTCGTGCTGAGAAAAAAATAAGGAAGGAAGATGCTCGGGAACCGAACTATGGGTGTTTGTAATAAATTCAACAAACTCTTGACATAGGCCCCGGTGACCACTGTGCCAAATACAGTCACATAGAGGGTTGCTGTTGAGTAAGGTCAGGAGGGCTGGACGCCGCGATTGATTGATTAGCGGCTCTGTACGTGACTACGCGGCGGACAGAATACGCAAGTGAGCCGCTGGCCGATGCTCCGGGGCTTATTCCCCCGCATGCATACAAGCGGCAGCGGCCACGGCGACTTTGCCGATTTGGACTACAAATTGTGGTTGCGGAATGCAAAGTTTTGCGAAACAGCATAGCGGTGCGGCGAAGCTGCTGGGGCTGGGACCCCGCGGCGGTGGTGGTGGTGGCCGGGTGCGCGCAGAAACCTGAGCCACCGCCGCTGCAGCTGCAGCTGCTGCCGCTACCGCCGCAACACCAGCGGCCACCGTGTTGCATCTGCAATCAACAAGCGATAGGTAGTACGAGCAGGGAGCGTGCCGCATCGCCTTTCAGCTCATTCATTGGCATGCAGCGGGGGGCGTGTGTGTGTGTGTGTGTGTGTGTGTGTGTGTGTGTGTGTGTGTGTGTGTGTGTGTGTGAGTGTGTGTGTGTGTTGTGCAGTGTGACCTGCAGGGCATCGCCTGCGTCCTGATGGCTGCTCTAAATCGTGAGGAATTTAGTCCTCACCGGGGTGTTGGGTAAAGAGGAAACACTACTTAGGAATAAAGATTGGAATATTTTTTTTTCCGCCAAAAAAAAATAATAGTTGTTTAAATTTTAATATATTTTTTAAAAAAAACAACGTCGTTTGGCTTTCAATTTCCGGACCAGCTTCCTTTAAACGAGATGATAGTATACCGAGCGCAATAATTGAAAACTGTGAATGGGAAGCGGACAGCTGCACACAGGTGCACACAGGTGCGGGGGCTGGGCCAAGCGCGGGCTGCTCCGGGGCTGGGGTCGTGAGCGTCGCGTTAAGATTACATCGGCAAAGGGACCCGCAGTGGGGCTCAGCGGGGCTCAGCGGGGCTCAGCGGGGCTCAGTCCACACCTTCCAATCACTAGTGAATGTCGCGGCCGTTCGGGAAAACGGTGGATCAGCAATAGCAGCAGTGCTGCAGCCGGCTGCAGCGGCCGAGCCGACACGCGACTTGTCCTGATTGCTAATTAGCACCGCTGCCATATTGGTGGGCGCGCGGCCAGGGGACGGCTCGGCCGGGCTGTTGGCTGTTACGTGTTTACGCAGACCCACACAGCTTGATAGCTTCTGCCTCTTACCTGCGCTCATTCATCTCTGCGTCTCCAAAGCGGCCATACCACACACTCTGTCGTCCCGGTGTGGCAGTGATGGCATACCCCCAGCGAGGAGGTGCCCCCCGGTACACCATCCCTAGGGGCCATGTACCCCCCGGGGGGTACACTATCCCTAGGGGCCGTGTCCCCCCCCCCCCCCCACCAACCCCCCGGGGGTCACACTATCCCTTGGGGCCGTGTACCTAGAGTTAGTGTACCCCCAGGGGGACGGGGTGGGAGAGAGTACACGGCCCCTAGGGATAGCGTACCCCCTCCACCATGGGGGGGGAAGGGGTACACGTCCCCTAGGGATAGTGTACCCCCGAGTCGGTTGGTGGGGGGGTACACGGCCCCTAGGGATAGTGTACCACCGGGGGGTACATGGCCCCTCGGGATGGTGTACCCCCGAGTCGGTTGGTGGGGGGTACACGGCCCCTAGGGATGGTGTACCCCCGAGTCGGTTGTTGGGGGGGGGGGGGTACATGGCCCCTAGGGATGGTGTACCGGGGGGTACAGTTTCAGGGGGGGGGGGTAAGTGGTCCCTTTTACACCGGCCCTGGTGCGGTGGGCACACGCGGAGGTCTCGGCGGGGACGTCCTGAGCCTCCTAGGGCCCCGTCCGGGATCATGACGTCACGTGACGTATGTAGACAAATCCCCAGACATGATCCGGCAACAACTCGATAGCAGGCGGAACTACCGTCCACCGTCCACTACCGAACTTTCCTTACTACTACTACTACTGCTACGACGTAGCAGCAAAAAAGGACGAGAATTGCACTCGCCCTGTCCGTTAAGACCCACTTTCAATTCGCAAACCGCTTAATGCAAGTGTTGCGTTAACGCGACATTTTGATAAGTTGTTGATTTAGTTTTGAAAATGACATAAGACATTTTGAAAAGTTAAAATAAAATCTCGTTTCCAGCCGTTTTAGAGAACGTAGATGGGCGGTCGTTTGTCTTGGGATGAGGCGCCGCCTCGAGTCAACAATAGATACCTTTGTTCGTCGCGGTCTAGCGGAGTGCCAGGGACTAAGTCCGAAAAAATATGAGGAGCGGATAGGTGAAATCAAATGATGAAAAGTTTTGATTTTTTTTTAAGTGATGAGCTCGTTACACTCATGCACTATTGGTCGAATTTGTTTTTTCGCGGTTTTCCTCTTTTCTCTATTAATTGCTAGAAAGCGTTTCATTTGAATATTTTTTTTTTAATTCAAAAGTATATTGAATCCTCAAGATTCAGACCCTGCAAATAAAAAATACAACAACAACAAAAAACGGCAAAAATGGGTGGGTCCTACCTCGTCCCAGACTTCCGTCCGGAACCGTTCCTGCTTAACTTCGGTGTTCGGATGGGAACCGGTGTACCAGGAGTTGACCGCCGCTAAGACACAGGCACGACGCAGCCACCTTGGTAGGCAGGCTTCCGCAACGGCCAACATCGCCCCTTCCGCTGACTAGATTTCAGGAGTCAGCCCCCTTCGACCAGCCAGTTGGTCTGTGGCCCTGAGGCCACTCCCTCGCGGATTGAGAGGGAGGTAGGATGCCCAGATCGTACACGGCCGAAGCCGATTGTACTCTACTCTTCTACGCCATGTATCCAAGTAGGTGTTGCCCGAATACTCCAGATTCCGAGGCCTTACGCTTGAAAAATGTAGAAGGCCGAACCCTAGGCCTCTACATTTAACTTCTGCCGAGTCTTGGCAAGCACCATTCCCCTGCTCGGGCGTCGAACCACTGTTCCTCAGCAGTGTATTCAACCTCCGGGGAATGGCCGCGGCCCAACGTCCGCGGTCACTCAGACAACACACTTTGAACACGTTCTTTTGGTATATTTTACCCACCATCCTCGGTCGGCAGACTTCAGAAACTGTTGGCGATTTGAGCGGGTTTTGAGTTTAAAAATTTTTTGGAGAATTATTTATGATTGCTTTTTTGTAATCTGTTCCCCAGTCTCCCTCCTGGCAGCACCCTCCTCAAGGACGACTCCCGTGGAGCCCTACAGAGTGCCCCGTTGCCCCACGTCTCGCCCGTCTCCGCTTTCCAAGCCCAGGAGTGGATCCCATCCCCCCGACTTTGTGTGTGTCCCAACGTCCTGCACTTGTCAGGTTATACCGGCAGGACCTGCCTGCAAGTGACACTGCGCCGCTGCATACGTGTGCATGTAGGTGCAGGTGCGTGTGGGTGTGTGTGTGTGTGCGCGTGTGTGTGTGTGAAAGGGAAAGCCTTCTTATTGTGTGCATGCATTCGCAACGCGCCGCGCATCGCATATCGACAAGGGTTAGGTTAGGTTTACTCGGTGCGCGTCCATCCGTGCCCCATGAGAGTAACAACAGGCGAGCGCCGCAACTCGGCGGCAAACCGCGCCCAGCTGCGGGGATCCACTCCAGGAGAAGAACGGATTTGAGAGGGAATCGACACCGCGCGAGGGCCACGCGTCGTGTCCAGCATATCGTCTTGCTCGTTTGCGTGCCGCACGCCGCGCGCATAGCGCACGCGCTGTGATTGGTCAGGCGCTGCCGCGCCCGGCGCTGCCATTGGCTGCGCTTCCGGCCCGGGTGAGTGATGAGCATCCGAGGGCTCGTTCACAAATGACGTCACAACGCCGGACACATTCCCTCCCGGCAGGACGCGCCAAGGCCGCCGAATGTCTCCTCGCAACACACACGTTTGAAGAAGCTGGCGAAGAAGCGCAGCTCGTCGACCAATCAGCGTTCGGGGCGGACGTCTCTTTCTCCACGCCGATTGGCTGGAGCAGCGGAGACACTACCTGTTGGGGATGGGTCAGCCGTGTGCCCGCTAGTGGGAGCGAGGCACTGCCAGGCAATGCCAGGCAATGCGCTCCCGTCGTGGGCGGCATTGCCTCAACGCTTGACGTCCACACGGCCGATTTGAGTGAGGGCAACTCACACAGAGAGAGAGAGAGAGAGAGAGAGAGAGAGAGAGAGAGAGAGAGAGAGAGAGAGAGAGAGAGAGAGAGACAGAGACAGAGACAGAGAGAGAGCGCAATGCGGGAACGGTCTGGGAAACGGAGCCCGTGAGACGAGAGGAGCTCCAGGACGGGCGTTCATAGCACACGAATAACATGATGACATGTCGTACGCCCGTTGCGCACGTACGGAGCGAGAAAGACAGACAGACAGACAGAGAGAGAGAGAGAATTGGGACGGGGATCAGAAACCTGAGATCCGAAGGGATCAGTCCTGACGAACAACGGGCGAGGACAGAGCAGAGACGTTTTGGCGCTGTGCTACTTGGGGTCGGCAAGTAGAGCGCCTGGTAGGTAGGCAATCTGGAGGCACGCAACACACGCGTGCCATGCGGGCTGGCCTACCCTGGCCTCGCACAGGCGCTCGGGCGAGTGACTGGTCGCGGTGCGCCCGCCCACCTCGGCGACAGGCGGGAGAACTGTTCCCGGGGAGAGCGGTCAGCGGCCATAGAACAGAACAGCCGAACAGCCCCAATGAACAAGGCGCCGACTGGCACTAGGGCGCATGCGTCGGACGGCACCGCCTTGTCCTTGTCGCCGGCCCGTCACTTCCGTCCGTCTGCTGCCATAAGAGAAAGGCGGAGGATGCGCTTCGCATCCGACCCTTGCTACGGTTTCGTCGTAATCCTAGTGTCTGAGCACTCTACAAATGTACTTTAAAACACCCTCTGCAGATCCGCGAAAAATTGTTTAATCTCTAGCCACTATGTCGTCCTCCAAGCTGTTGTCACAAGATATGGCTGAGCGACCGCGGCGAGATTTGAACCGCTGACCTATCGGTCGCCGACCTGCCTGCCTAATCACTCGGCTAGAGCGATAGTGAACGCGGAGTGCGCGCGGCGCGGGTGCTCTGGGAAAATCTGCATGAACTCTGCAGAGACCACTGAGGCTCTATTACGTTGTTATTATGCGATAACATAAACCTTTACACACACTCACACACACACACACACACACGTGATATTTCGCTCTGAATGCGAGAGCGCGAAAACAATTACAGTCATGGCACGGTAAACGCGTACGCAACCGCAACAGCAGGCCAAAGGCAGCCAAAGGCCTCTCACCTTCCCCCGCCCCGCTCCGCCCCGCTCCGCCCCCGTCCCCTTCTTCCAGGTGAGAACGACGACGGCACGGTCGCGTTTAATTCAAGCGTGTGCCGCAGTTACACGGAGTTTAGTCAGCGGAGAGTACGGCCTACGCTACGCCGGGGGTCCTGCCTGGCCTGGTCTTGTTCGGCCGTTTGGTCCCGGAGAGGATGGGAGAACACGGAGAGAAAAAAAATGATTAAAGGTCGCAACTAAATAAGAACCAAAAGAACTAAAATTTTGGTGGTGGGGGGACCAATTTTTAGTTGCACTAACGAAACGATAGTTAATGCTTCAACGAAGAGGGTCGTTGCAGGAGCAAAAAGCACAAAAAAATTCGTTTAGTGCCCGCTTTGTTGGCGACCTTTCTCTCTCTAAGAGGTGGTGGAGGTTCCCTTGTGGTAATTAAACAAGAGAGCAGCCTTAACTGTGGGCAACACACACACACACACACACACACACACACACACACACTCGGCGCTGAATGAACGCACGCGTATAGTGGCGGTGGCAAGTTGCACTCGCTGATGAAAGGCAAGGGAACAAGGCGACGTTCACATACCACTACTAGAGGCATATGGAGCGAGCAGATAAACACACTCACACACACTCTCACACTCCCAGCAGTGCTCTCACACGTGTATTGCACACGTGTGGTCACCGCGCGAGTGCGCTGCCGATGTGGAAAAAAAAAGAGAAGAAAAGTGGCTCAGTGGCACTCATCCCGCGGAGCCTGGAGTGCGTACGCGACCCCAAGGTTAGGCGGCCGCGGCTATAGGAGCAGCCACTCTGCCGTAACGCCCCTAATTAGGCCCCAGAGAACACATTCTTTCCGCCCTACTTCGGCCTCCCCGCCGCGTATCGTGCGTGCGAGTGAGCTGGCCGCGGAGTTTGCTATTTTCAAACCGCAATTTTATGGATTCGAAAATGATTGGCTGATGGTCTTGTTGACCGTGGGGGACAAAACCTATGTCGTCCCGGCTTCCGCCAGGACCCCTGCCTTCAACTTCGGTGATCTTACGGGAACCGGTGCTTTACGGCTGCTAGTTGGCCCCGGGACACAGCACTAGAACCCGCTACCCGGCTTGCGCCGGACGGATCTCCCGGCAACCCCTAGCCCGCGCCAATGCGCGAGGCCCCCTCCGCAACCACGGCCTCCGGGACTCCATTATACTGTAGTGCCCTTCAACCGCAGCCTGGTTTGGCCCCACTCATCGTGGGAGTCCGCCCCTGCGAAGATTTGGAGGACATAGGTTCCCTTCGTACACGGCCGAAGCCGCTGTACTCTACTCGCTACGTACCGAGTAGCGGCTGTCCGCACCTGCCAGATTCAGAGAGAGGAAAACAGAAGCTTCGAACCCTAGAAGCTCTGTACATCCCCCGAGTCTCCCCCCTGGATTTCTCCAGAGGCACAGAACGCCCCCCCGGGCGGGACCCTCGAATCTAGGGAATTGAACCCTAGACCCTCGGGACCGGGGGTTTGTGCCGGCGGCGCCTTAGCCCGCACGGTCGCTTGGACAGCCATACCAACGCCACGTTCGGAAGTATACTCTAGCCACTGTCCTGCGACCTGCGGCACAAGAAAAAGTTGAGCGACCGGCAAGATTTGAACCATGGACCTTTCGGTCACCGACCGGTCCGCTTACCCATGCGGCCACCGAGCCGAGATGATTGAGGCAGTGCGCGGCCGTTACTCTCTAGCCACTGCCGTCTTGCAGAGCAGAACACCGTATACAAGGGCTCATTTTACCAAATTATTTAATTCGCCGCGCAATATAGAGCCCAGTGAGCGCGCGGAACCGAGGCCGCTGTGCGCTTCGTGCGCTCAGTAAAGTGCAGCGGCAGGCGTGCTGTCAATTTATAGATGGGAGACGGACTCATTTTTTAAAATTTATTTTATTTTTTTGGTACTTCCGTATCAAAATTAAACTTCATTACAGTGGGTTCGCAGGGGTCGTTCAGAAACCACGTGATAAGTAGTTTTTAGCGAAAAAAAATTTAGCGCGGGAAGTGCGTGGAACCGCCAGTAGGAATCGAACCCACGAAGCCTGCAGTCTGAGGGAGACTCAAGCCTGTGCCAACGGCAGTTTGCTCCAACGCCACCCTCCCTCGCTAAGAGAGGTCACGTGGATTGTGAACGCTTCCCTACAGTCGTGCATCGCCCCGGGACCAGTATTTGAACCCGGGCAGACACACAAAGAGGAACAACAACTGTGCTGTTCCCCTTTCACCAAGAATGGTCGTTGGTCGTTTCCTCCACAATGGCATCGGAAATAGCATTTGCTTTCGCACATAGTCAAGAGTTCCGGTTCGAGTTTTGAGCGCGCGTAAAATTGAATTCATTTATTCCCGTTCCGTCCGAACACAGCCAGCCATAAGTTTCACTGGATTTCGCCCATGAATGGCATGGGCATGAATAGACTCGATTTTGCAATTCCAGCCAAGAACAGGCGTGCGCTCGCGTGCACACATCAACATTAATATGTGATTGTTTCTCTGTCTTTGCTTCCACACAATAAATTGGTTTGCATTTCAGTGTGCTGTGCTGTAGAGTAGTGCCAAATGGGATCTCCACACAAGAGTTTGATCAATAAAAATTGTGTCTTGTTTAGTACTTGGCATGGAAGTCCTCAATTATTTTTTTAAAAAATGTTCTTTTAAATTATGTAGATTTCGTGAGATTTCTAGGAGTGGGGGAAATAAATCCGCTAGTATCTTTAGATTGTTTTATTAGATGACTTTTCCCTCAAATTAACATATCTGACATCTAATTATATCATGCAACACTCCTAAAGATGTAATTGAAAGCAATGAAAAAAATCATTTCAATCCAGTAAAGACACTACTCCGCCTTAAAACTGTCATAGCTTTTGGTACACAGCCAAAGCTACACTAAAAAATATCAAAGCCACAGCTGTTTACCAAAAGTTATATACACACATCTTACAAATCAAATTAATCACACCACGAGGCACTGAAAAGACACAGCCATCGCAATTTATGGTGTGATAAAAATAATGATATAAATGAACATGAAATTTTGCCTGATTAAAATCTCATGACAAAAAAACTAGATCATATGGGTAATAATACTAAGTATGTACCAGACTTTTACCTTAAGTTCAATTTAAGGGTGTTACAATCACTCTTGACTAGAGGCCAAATAAAGCTTGTCTGACATGCCATATCTTTAAATTTGTGAAGTGAGATTTCAAAGTACATTCCGCATATTATAAAATTATAGCATAACAAAATTAATACTTATAATCAACATATCATTAGTAATGTTTAGTTGAGTGTTTGACTTTTGGCAGCACAGACAGACTTACATATACTACATTATCTCGTTGCCATGTGTCAATAAATTAAAAAAATAAAATTCAAGAACAGTACGGACAGTTAACATGACTGCAAATAAATTACTTGTCAACAATTTAAAGAATTAAAATACGAACAGGAAATGTTTTGTCAACAATAAAACTAAGTGTAACATGACATCTCAGATCAAATTTAAATTAATGAAGACCTCCGTGACATCACAGACTGTGTACAGTACAAAACTACCTGCAAACTTTGTGCCGTCATATGAGAAGTGACTATCATCTCAGATCCAATTATGAATAACAAACAGCATTGCCATCACATCACAGCCGTGAGATTCACCATCCATGTCCATCATTCATATCACTGGGGGGGAAAATTTGTATCTCAAGACGCTATTGACTTTCAAGAATGCAGGGTATGCTGTGTTTTCTTCTCGGGCCCCATCACCTTCGTAGGAGACGCCTTCATCCTGGGGCCCACCTTCTTCTTGCCTGGGGTGCCTGGGGATGCTTTGCTACGGGATCGAGGGCCGGGTTTGGGTTTGGGGGCCGATTGGGGGACAAGGGCGGAGGAAAGGGTGGGGGTCGACTGAGGGGCAGGGTGCGGGGTGGGGAGGGGACCCGGGTGATGGCCGCCGGGCAGGGAGTCTGGCGTGACGCCGGGCAGCCCCCTGAGGCTCTCCGTGTTGTAGGGGTTCCTGCCCAGCCGCAGCGCCATCTCCCGGTAGCGCATCTCGGCACGGGACCCCCGGATGCCGCCGCGGCCGCTCAGGTCCTTGCCCAGGCCTCGGTCCATCAACAGGTCGGCCGTCGAGTCCGCGGCGAAGCCCTTGAGGTCACCCTGCTTGGCGAAGAAGGCGGTGAGCGCTCGGAATCGCTCGCGCTGCAGCCGCTTGCGCTTGAGCGCGATCATGGAGCGGAAGGCCTGGTTGGCGGCGGCGCCGCGCAGGTCGTGGTTGATGCCCAGGTGTCGCTTGAGGTGGTTGGACTGTCGGAAGGCCTTGTCGCACAGCCGGCAGACATAGGGGCGCTCGCCCGTGTGCGTGCGCATGTGCACCTTGGCCTGGTGGCTGAAGCGGAACACCTTCGGGCAGTACTGGCAGTGGAACCGCTTCCAGCCCTCCTTGAAGTTGGGCGGCAGCTGCTCGCCCGGCAGCCCCCAGTCGCCGTCCACGTACTCCTCGTCGGGGTCGTCCACGTCCCCGGGCCACTCGGGGTCCTCGAAGCCCTGGAACACGTCCTCCTCGAAGCCCTGGAACACGCCCTCTTTGAAGCCCTGGAACGCGTCCACGTCCTCTTTGAAGCCCTGGAACACGTCCTCGTCGTCGTGCCCACCGCTGCCGTCGCTCGAGTTGTCGTCGTAGGTCGTGCCGTCGGTGTCATCGTCGTCGTCTCTATAGTCGTCATCGTCGCCGGCGTCGTCCCCACTCGGGTCATCGGACGGCGCGGACTCGGGATCCGGACCCAGTTCCGGGTCGGCGCCGGGCTCGGGCTTGATGCACAGGAAGGGGTTCATGACGAAGGCGGAGGTGCGGCGCGCCTTGACGGGGGAGGGGGCGGCTCCGGCGGCTGCGGCCGCTGCCGCACCGTTGCCGGCCAGGGTCTTCCGCGCCGCGGGTGCGCGCTGGCGCGTCTGCGTGGGCGGCGAGGCCGTGGTCTTGGACGGCGAGTGGTGGCGGACGTGGATCATGAGGCGCACGCTGTTGTTGAAGCACTGCGCGCACGCGTGGCACTTGAACGGCTTCCCGGCCGCGTCCGGGTGCGTCTTCACGTGCGCCGTCAGGTTGCGCAGCAGCGGGAATGTCATGGCGCACTCGGCGCACTCGTACAGGGAGAAGCCGCTCTTGTCGGCGCGGCCGCCCCGCCGGGGTGTGGGGTTGGCGCTGGCGCCCCGCTCGCACACCTCGCACTCGGCGTGGTGCCGGTCGGACGACCAGACGCGGTCGCAGCGCTGGCACTTGTAGAACACCTCCTTGCAGTTGCTGTCCGTGTGGCGCGTCAGGTCGCGCGCCGTGGAGAACGACTTCCAGCACAGCATGCAGGTGTAGGGCTGAGGCCGCATGTGCCGCGATAGCATGTGCAGGCGGAACTCTGCCGTCGACGGCTGCGTGGCGCCGCAGATGAGGCACTCGCGCCAGCCCGGCGGCAGCGCGGCCACCTGCTCCACGGAGTGCACCTCCCCGCTGGGGCCCCCGGACCCCCCGGGACCCTCGGACCCCCCGGGGCTGGACGTGGCGACCATGTCGGGCTCCGAGCCGTCGTCACACTCCACGTCCACCTCGGCGTCCTCCGCCTCCGGCTCTATCTTGATCGTCAGCATGCTACTAGTCCGGAGGATGTCCACAGGCTCCGCGGGGGGCTCGTCGTCGGCCGTCCCCGCGTCTTCCGCCTCCATGTCGCTCAACTCCTCCTGCTCCTGCTTCACCTCCACCTTGCAGACGCCGCGGTAGTTGTGCTCGCTAAGCACCTGCACGCCGTCGTCCGTCCCGTCCGTCCGTTCCACGGGCCAGGCCTCGACGGCGTCCTCCTCGGACGGCGGCTCCGGCTGCAGCGGCGAGCTGTCGGGTTCGTGCTTCAGCTCCACCAGCGGCGGCGAGGCCAGCCCGGTGTCGCCCAACACCACGACGGCGTCCTCGGGATCGCCCTGCTCGAGCACCTTGAGGCTGCCGCGCGCCACGGACATGCCTTGTATGGTGTTCGCGGTGATCGGGTCCACCGCCGCGCCGGCCGCGCCCGCGGGGCCCGCAGGGTCACCGATTGCATCCTCGGCGTCGGCGCGCACCGGACAGGGGCCCCACCGCTCCGCCGCGTTACGGTCCGAGGCTCCATTCAGGTCCACGTTCGCGACCTCCACGGCGACCCCGGCAGGAGTGCGGTCCGAGGCGGAGACGGGGCTGGGGGCGGGGGCGGGCGCCGGCACGCTGGCGGGGCCGCAGACCGGGGCGCTGGCCGGGGCGGGGCCCCCGAGACGTTTCGGCACCCTGAAGACTCCCGGAGCCGGGGCCGTGACCTCCGCATTGCGACCCGAAACGGACGGCGAAGTTCCATTCTGGACCACCGGGGCGGTGTCCATAGCCTCTACCTGCAGACAAAGCAGAAAAACTGTTAGGAACCCTGGAACATTTTTTTGAAATTTTATTTTTATGTACGACATGTGCAAGATAAAAAAATACTATTACACTTCGTGAAATACTGCTAGGCCCGAAGTGTCACAAAATTGGATTAATTTTTGTAATTCGGAATTTTATTTGATTAGCTCCTAGTTGAATTTCATTTAGGAAGGGAACGTGGGTGATTTTAAGTTTTTAAATTCAAGTGTTTACTCTAGATTGTGAAATCCTGAGAGGTTGTATTCTTTCGCAACAGTACCAAACCAGCACAAGCACTGAGCGCGTTACATTTGAAATAGCCATGCAAAAGGCGGGACAAGGCTGCCAACTGCTGGACACGAAATTTCGGCAGGTAAACAAAGAACGCACATAGTGCATCATCAACTTTCAATACATTCAGCAAGACAGGAACTGAAGTGGAACCACGAACATCTCCGACAGAGGCACTGTCATCGTCTAAATCGGAGAAAGCGCGAAAATGTGCGCTTCCGTTCCTGATGCCTAACCCCGCCAACCAAAACGCAGATATTGAGAAATTCAAGTAAACCTTCTCCTTTTCTTCACAAAAAAAAAAACTACCGACACGAATATATTTATTTTTTTCGAAAAAATTCACAGCGTCAGGCAAGACACACAGCGACCGAGGCAAAGGCAAAAATTCACGGGAAGCTCTAAGCCACAGTCCGTCCTGCCACTGACTTTGAGGTTATGTCGCCCATAGTTCGGCCGCGGCGTCCTGCCCGCCTCGCGCTGTGGCCGGGGCAGACAACTCACAACTACCTGCGCAGCGATCGCACTTTTTAGCGCCTTTCGCACCTTTTCCGAAGCTCTGCACGCCGTCCCACGCAGATTTAAAGGACCGTCACCCGATCACGACCTTCCACACAACGAACATGCAGAAAAACAGACGTCAACAAAAACACGGCCGCCTTCATCAAACGAGCGCGCGCAGCGCTCCAGCGAAGGAGAGGGGGGAGGGGGCGAGGAGAGAGGGGGAGAGGAGGGAGAGGTCACTCACTACGCGGCAAGCGCGGGCAATCTTGACTGCACCCGCACTGCTGCACTATTGATAAAAGCATTTTTACTTGGCAGAAAATCAAAAAGTGCAGGATAGGTCGTCTGGGACTATCCGGGGTGACTTTTCAGACTGTATATTAAATTCAGCGTCTTGTTTGAAGACCGAAATGCTGCTGGAAAGGGGGAAAGCGAAGAACGCGGCGAAAAATATAAAAATGGATAATGACGACTAATGGGTAAAGAGGGAAGAAAGATGAGACCGATCCCGTTAGGGATCTTTCAAGTATCACGTGAGAGATTTTTTTTTTTTTTTTTTTTTTGGGGGGGGGGGGTCTGTCTAAAGTCACGCGCCAATATTAAATGCATGGGAAGGTTAGGTTAACCGAACCACGCAGGGAGCGTTATTTTGTTATGTTGAAAGGCCCCTTACGGATGCTGTGACGTCGGCGTTGTGGTGGTCACCTCCTGTCCACTCCGCGTGGGCCCGGTCAGCAGGGGGTCAGCACGCGCCTCCCGTGCTTGCTGCAGGCGGCAGAGGTTACAGGCAGGTTCCGTTACGGACGGCCTTTCCTCTCCTCCCCCCCCCCCCTCGATTCCCTTTCTGCTCCAACCAGACTCCTTGCCCTGCCGACTCTGTCTCACTCTCACTCTGACGCATGACTCCTCTCGCTTCCATCTTTCTCGCTCCTGCAGCCAAGCCGGTCCTCCGATGTGTGTGTGTGTGTGTGTGTGTGTGCGCGCGCGCGCGCGCGCGCTGGTCCGAGAATGTGTTTCCTTGCGGACGTCCGAGAGTATGTGTGTGTGTGTGTGTGTGTGTGTGTGTGTGTGGCCGGGAGATGAATCGGCACGGGCCAATGGGTCATCGGGTTGCGCGGACATAGACTTCCCTTTACTCAGCAGCAGGCAGCCCAGTGACCACCCTGACCACCCTGACACAGGAGGTGTGTGTGTGTGTGCGCGCGGCGCGCCACTGTTGCGTCACGACGTCATTCCAGTGTCGCCGCGCGCTCTCAGCTACGCTATTGCTCCGCCAGGCGGCGCTGATGTGTCCGCCGTTCGCTCCTTCCGGGGCGTCAGTTGTTTTGCATGGCATTCATATGCAGGTGTGTGTCTGACCTGGTGTGGCCTGGGCCTGGCTGTGCGGCCGCGCCCGGCTCACCCCGACGAAGCCATGCCGCCGATACAGCCGGTCCAACCAGTGGATGAAATAGTTTGGAATTTTTGGCGCAGACTCCTGTGAACTTAAACTGGATTTGAAAGTTTTTTTCCGGATTTTTGTGATTTTTTTAAAGATGAAGTTTCGGATATCTTTTGACATTGTCTTTATTTTATTTTTCTGGTGAATTCGGGTGTAGTTTGAAACTGGAATATGTATATTTTTATGTGTACACTCAAAACTGGAGTTATGTCCGTAACAACAGACTGCTAAACTGCGGGGCCGCCCTTCCTGGTGTGAAAAAGTTTAGCGGAGGCTTCTGCACGAGACGACGGGCCGCCGCCACGTAATACCTGGACGGGCCCTGCAGCGATATACTATAACAAGCCAGTGCTGCTGCTGCCGCTGCTGCCGCTGCTGCCGTGCCGGTGTTATGCACGCAGCCGCAGTAAAAAGGTTTTCGCGCACTGCGAGACGAGTCGACCCCTTTGCGAGGACCGGGCCGGGCGTTAAAACGGGGGTTCCGTCCGCCCCGCACCGCCGGTGGTGCCAGTGGCGGTCGGGTCGGCTTCGCGATGAGACATGGGAGCCGGTCTCACGCGATTCCCCTCCCCACAGTCCAGGCCCTGGAGCTGGAGTCCGGCAGCTGCCTGGACACACCCGGCTGGTAGCGCACGGCTCCAGAGCCTCCAGCAGATGACTCCAGCACACGACCTCCCGGCGTTGCGTAACAAATGAGTCTGGTCAGGATGACCCGGCACCGGAGGCGACGGAGCTGACCGGAGCGGAGCGCCCGGGGGGTAGGCAGTTCTGTCGAGCACGGCTGCGGTGCGGGACTGCCTACCCGCCCCCGCCGCCGCGCCGGAAACTCCGGCCCCTCCGGCCGGACTTGGAGAGGGCAGTGTGACGCAAAGGTCACACGACGGTGGCAAGATATAGAGACAGCCGTACGGGAGCCGCGGGTGGGAGTGAGACAGAGCAGGGTAACGACAACTTGGTCAAGACGCGAATAATACGCGCCCTTCTCTCTGTCCCGACACGACAAGCATTGTGTGCGCGGCAGCGACCGCCCCGGACCGCCCTCAACTCACAATGTATATTGCGCGGAACGGATTAACAACAACAACAACAACACCTGTGCGCTGGTCGCCGCTTCTTCTGCAGTTCGCGACGCGCTCATTCTGATTACTGACGGCCTGATGTGGCGACACAGCCTCCACTCGACCCCCCGCCACGCCACGCCACCCCCCGCCACGCCACGCCACGCCACGCCACGCCACGCCCCGCCGTCTGGTCACTTGAACGCTCAGGCACCACCAGGCAGCGTTGTCCGCTGGAATTGCTCGCCTGTCATCTGCTCATTTTTTTTTTAGCCCCACGCAGTCGGTCAAAGACTGACTTCATTCCTTTTTTTCTTCGTCTATTTTTTTTCTTCTTCTAACGTCCACGAATCATCCCGTTATAGTGGTTCATCACGAGTGTGGCCTTGGATCGGCGCAGGCGTACCCACAGTGGATTTCGTGATTGAGGGACAACGAAACAAAAGGCGAAAGCACAAAAAGTGTGCAAAAGGATGTCCATAAAAATTTGCTTTTAAAGAATTACATTTTTATTTTATTTTTCAATTCGAGCGCTGGTAGGCACAAAAAATCCGTTGACCACTGTAACTACGCGTTTCTTCTGTCGTAAATTTCGCACGTTCGATAAGCGGTTTTTCAAATTTGGCAACCCCGGTTCTAATAACAGGGTGTCCCACAACGGCGACAACTCCGCGCTTCCTATAGGACTACATTCTGTCGATCGGGTCGTGGCGTGATGTCACGCCGCATCTCATATGCATTCATTGGAAGCGTGGCGGGCGCGTGGCGGGCGCGTGGCGGGCGCGTGTCGTGCGTTGCGTTGCACGAGCCGGTGGTGGTGGTGGTGGTGGCGCGCGCGATCTCAATTTTCGAAACAAAACGTGGGTCCGGGCGCGCGGCTATCGGCCGGCTATGGACTTGGCAGGCCGTCAGTCAGCGGCCGGGCGAGGCGAGGATTACTACCATCATTGACAGGCCGGGCAGCGGCAGACGGCAGACCGTGCACCTTTTGAGGGACGATAAAGCTCTGGGCTGGGCTGGGGCTGCCTCAGCCCTGCCGATCCACCGCCGCCAAGCAGCGTTGCGTTCGGCCGCGGCCCGCGCCGTTCGCCGTTCGGCCCAGTGATGAAAGGCTATGATTCATGTCGCGCCGACCCGCCACGGGAAAAATACACATTTTTCGCGCGTCCCTTCACACCACCACACCAACCACCACACCATCAGTATCAGCCCGTTGTTTACGTTGCGACAGGAAACATTCTCGCACGCCTCATTGCTTATTACCATTGCCCTCTTATTTTTATGGCGCTCTCTATCCGTCCATTGGCAAGCGTGATTTTTTTTTTACGAGCATAAATTTTTTGGCACACCCCGCGTTATTATTGCGCAGGGGATATGGCCGGGTATTGAAACGCATACCCGGACACCTTCCTCTCGTGTCGCGTGGCCGATAGGAATGTGGTTTATTGACGTGATATGGTTATTGTTACGACTATGTTGCTGTAAAACCGGCTGAAACGGCGCGCGCGGGCGAGGATGGCCTGTGATCCAGTCGGGATCACGTCAGTGTTGGAGGAGTCGGGGGTGGCCGCGCCTGGCCTCGCCGCGCCACTTACTTCCTCATCCTCCCAAAAGGTCACATGACCCCGTCTTTGAAATCCTGGCGCCGAGTCTCACTCCGGTCTCAAAACTTAAATTTAGTGGGGCAGTTTTGCGCGATGATGGTGATGATTCTCTCAGTTTCGGGGCTGCCATAATGTGCGTCAGAGAGCCTGTTGGGCCTGCGGAGTGGACAGCGCCACTTCCAGCGCGTCTCCAGCGCGTCTCCAGCGCGTCTCCAGCGCAAGCCTCCAGCTCCGGGCCGATCCCTCCGGCCCTCTGTCCGGCCCGGCTGTGGCCGTGGCTGTGTAGCAAGTCCTCTATCTGGGTTAACGCACTGCACTGGGGCGCTGGCGAACGCTGTCGCCTCTCGCGGCCCTCAGCCCCCCGCCGCCGCCGCCGCCGCCGCCGCCGCCGCCGCCCTCCACCCGGTCACCGGTCACGCGACGCTCCAAACGCGTCCAGGCCTTCTCTTCCCAATTACAGACCCAAGAACCAATCGGCCTGATTTTCGTCACGCTGCCCGCCGCGAAGCGCCGCCAGTAAGCGCCGCCGCGGCGAGGAAGGAAAAAACGGGCGACGGCGGCGGGAGGCGGTGTTCGAACCCGCGTAACTGGGCGGTGCACGAGAGCACGCTGCGGCTGGACGGTCCTCCGGGTCCTCCGGGTCTCGAGGCTCTTTCCCGCTTCACGAGGCGACCGGCGCTGCTTTTCGTTTCAGGGAGGAAATATGCACCACTTGGCGAGTACTATAACACCCCCACCCCAGCCACCCCAGAAGCCCGTACCCCAGTCCACAAATTTTTTTCATTTCATGTTTTCATTTTTTAAGAACAAAAAAGTACAGTTGGAAAGAAAGGCCGGTTGAAATGTCCACGTCAGGTGTAGTAGTAGAGTTTTGTTGCATAACGAGTAGCTGACCGCGAGACTTTCCTCGAAAGTGTGTATAACCAGAAGCCACAGAGAGCAGTACTCACGTCTCCGGAACGCTCTCCGGGACAGCGGCGCGCTCGACTGCCGAACACAGTGAACGGATCCCGGCCCGGCGTCCGCAGCGGCTGCAGCGGCTGCCTCCCGGCTCATCGCTTCGGGACGTTTGTCATAATGGCCACTGCGGCCACGGGGGCGCTTCGCGGTTCTTGTCCGACGGGTTGCCTAACCTAACCTAAGTCGTCGTCGTCGCCGTCCCGGATAGCACTTCACTTCCGACTGCCGGCCGGGCTGGGATGGTGGCCGCCGGAATTAGGGGAGTATTGGCGCCGTAGAGAGGCGCTACTTCCCATACCGGACGAAAGGTTCTGCATTCCTGCCGGGAGCGCGCGCTCGAGAGGCGCCGAGTCTCTCTAGTACGGGCTGGGCTCATTAGCGCGCAAAGGCTGTGCGGCCGTTGGGCTGGCAGGCCTGGCCTGATCACACCAACCATTCCCGCCAAACGTCCCGCGCCTCGCGTGGAATTCCACGGCGACAGGGAGAAGAAAACCGCTGCCTGCTGCTGCTGGGGAAGCGGCTGGTATTGAACCCGAGGTCCGCGCGGGCTTGAAATAATGCATATGCCTCTTGGTTTTCTGATCAGAACGCCGGATCGGCGGCGTCGCATTGGGCTGCGGTGTGTGTATGTGTGTGTGTGTGTGTGTGTGTGTGTGTGTGTGTGTGTGTGTGTGTGTGAGTGTGTGAGTGTGGGTGGGTGCTGCTCACACACGGCTATGTGTCGGCAACACACGACGAGTTCTTTTCTTTCCCAGCGGCAGCAGACTATCGCCATCAGGCACAGGCACTGCACAGCCCCGCGCACACCCCCCACGTCAGCAGCGCGCTGCAAAAGGACTGACCACCGCCCCCTCGATGGTGCACGCCGCCAATGATTCAGCACGGCAATACAATACTAATTCCTTTCTTTCTTTACAAGGCGGTGATTTTAAAATGTCAACAAAAAAAATGAAATTATATCTATCTAACGCGCGCCGCCGTGCCCTTGCTGTCCGGCCGCGTGGCCCCTGCGACGTTCATTAAAGGCGCCAAAAGCTCGCGGTGGAGAAAAACGGCGCTGTCTCTCTCTCTCTCTCTCTCTCTCTCTCTCTCTCTCTCTCTCTCTCTCTCTCTCTCTCTCTCTCTCTCTCTCTCTCTCTGACAGTGTAAATAATTACTCGCGATGTTATTTGCACTCGGCCGCGGGTTGCATCAGCTCTTCGCCGTTGAGGCCGTTTGGTCCTCCGCGGCTGCACGGCCACGGTTCTGCGAATAACGCACGTAACTGCCGACGGGTCGCCCAGGCATTAAAGGGCGCGCGCCCGCGTCAGTATTCGAACGCAGACCCGCGCGGCGTGGCGCGGTGCTGTAATGGATAACAGAGATGGTCAACTATTATTGTGTCTCGGGATGCGTTAATTGCCGGGTTCTAGTCGGGGCCGGGCCGGGCAGAACGGGACAGCGGGCCCGGTTACACCCGGTTACACCCCCCGCCGGGCTGGTGTTTGCTCCGCCACCGATTGCCATCGACTTCCAAGGCGCCGCGGGTTCGAATACCGCCAGCGGCCAGCGCTCATCGGGCAGGTGAGGAGTGAGGCCGGAGTATGTCCAGAGGCTCAGCCGGCTTAGCAGTGCGGATGCCTATACTTCACACTGCGCGTAATGAGGCGGTGATTTAAATTGAGGTCACGTCGGGGTGTTAGTGTTTGTCGACAAGCCGCGCCAGGGCTACGGGTCCTTAGCCTCCTCTCTGGTGCAGCAGCAGCAGCAGCAGCAGCAGCAGCGGCAGCCGTGGCTGACATTCGCATACCGCGGCCGGCGCCGGCTGCGTGGGGACGCGGGGATGGCACTTCCGGTCAGGCAGGTCCAGCAGGTCCAGCAGCATAACCCACTGCCCTGCCGCCGCAGGCTTTCGGTCGGCGCAACCTGTCGGGGCTCAGCCCAGCCCGAGGGGAACATCACTGCCCATTCTCGATGTACACCGATTTGAATCATGGCTGATTCATTTGATTTCATTTGATTTTTTTTTTATCAACAAAAAATTGATTTTTTCTAAAATCGATATCGGTTTCAACCTTTTTTTAGTCCAACTTTTTTGAGTTATCTCTGGCATTTTTCTGATTTTTTTTTGTGAACATTTTGTGTCGTATATTTGACTTTTTTTTCAACCTGAGTTATTTGAATTTTTTCTTAATTTTTTGCCACTGTACACCGATCTTTTCAAGTGAAGTCCCCCTCGGCCCAGCCCAGGTCCAGAGGCTGCTGTATAGCGCGTCCTCGTACGGCACGGCGTGTGGAGGCGAGGCGAGGGAGTGTGGAGTCACAGCAGTGTCCGTGCGGCGCCGGCCTCCCCGGGCCCTCCGGACCCTCCGGACCCCGCGAGCGCGGCGAGCTGAGCAGGACGAGCATTACGTGAACGGCGCTGCTAGCCGGCCACCAGCCGCGTCGGTAGCCACCGGCCGCCACCGGCCGCCACCGGCCACCGGGGGCCGCCTGCCTCAACCCGCCGCGCCAGGCCCGGCCCCCGGCCCCTCCAGGCCATAGCGTGAGCGTGTCTCACCCCGGTCGCTCATCTGGCTGAGCAGCGAAAGTAGCGATGTGCTTAAGCCTCGCGGCAGGCATTAGCGTGGCAGTTGGTCCGCCGGCCCGGCCTAGCCCGGCCCCGCGCCGTCCCCGCGGGTGGCATGTCTCTGGGGAAGATGTGGAGACGTGTTGTCAAAAGGACACTGAAAAAAAAACACTCACTTGAAAAACTGGACCACCAAAAAATTACTTTAGAGGTCTCCGAAATTTCGGCCAAAAATCAAGCATGACGTTAAAATAGCTTGTTTTTTTTAAATTGAATAATTTTTCTTGCAAGCAGATTCAACTTCTTTTTTTTCGGGGAGAGGTTTTTATTCCTACAAATTTTTACAATACTTTTCGTGTCAGATTTTTATTTTTATTTTTTAGCCATACAATGCCTTATGTTGTCAGACGACCTGTCCTCGTCAGGTACGTGGGCGGTGCGTGCGTGTACAGCACGGGCCGCGTTGTGATGTGATATGAGCTACGATTGCAGCGCCATGACGGCCTCCTTTCTATTCCATTCATTAGCCTTGCCCCGCATTATACTAAACGTCTGTAGCTGTACTACAACACGCGCGTCGGGTTGACAAGAGCGAGGCGTTAGGCAATCAGCCTGGCCTAACCTCCTCTCGCCGACAAGTCGCGGACGCGATCGGCTCGCCAAGCAGACAGCCGATCCGAGCCGAGGGCGATCTGATTCAGTGATCCCGATCTGTACTCGAGTGCCGTGCGGCGATGTGTGTTGCAGGCGCTGAGGGGCGGGAGCAGTGGGTCGGCAGGCGTCCTACTGCTTGTCTGGGGCCTGCGGAGCCGCGGGTGACCTCCTCCTCCTTCATCTCCTCCTCCTCCTCCTCCTCCTCCTCCTCCTCCTCCTCCTCGGTGGACGGACCGGACCGGACCGGCGCCGGGCCTGCGGTGCCTTACCCGACGGCTGCCTCTGCCCTGCCGACGGGTACCCGGCCCCGGCCCGGGTCACTCCTCCTTTCACTCGGCTGCATCGAGACGTGGACATGATGCAACCGGCCTGCCCCCGGCCCCCGGCCCCCGGCCCCCGGCCCCCGGCCCCCGGCCCCCGGCCCTGACCACCGGGACCCACCCCCGGGAGTCACCCCAGGAGACACCACCTTTTTCTGATAAAAGAAAAATGCGTCATTCTGATCGGAACCTCCCCCGACGTCGGTATGAAAAATTCGATTCTATAATTGCGGCTAATCCGAGTGCAGGCGGGGACGTGGCAATGCGGCGGGTTCTCATGGCGACCTCAGCGCCTCGCTGGTCACCGCCATGGGCAGCCATGCCCAGCCTCCCTCATGGCATGTCGTATAAATCCCCCGCTTTCCCGGCATTACCCCGTCTGGCCGGCATCACGGACATGGTGATTAGGTCCTGTTGTGCGCGACTCGCCGCGGCGGCTGGGGGAGGGCGACGCGGAAAAATTGTGTAAAATGTGCTCAGTGTGCGAGAAAGTCACGCGGTATGAGAAATGTCGACGGCGCCGCCGCCGCGATAACTCTCCGCAACGGGGTCCCTCTGGAGCGTCTGCGAGGGTAGGCCAGCCCGCACTCTGTGGCTCTGGACACGTCGATATTAACACCGCGCTCCTTTCTCCTCTTCCCCCAGGATTCGGGCTCGGCTCACTCCGCTGGCCGTGCTCCCGCCGTGCGGTGCGCCGCAACGGTCGCCTGTCGTCTACCCGGGGCGCTTCCGAAAACGGCCCCGCCCCCCGCCTACGAGTCCCGTGCAGTCCCGTGCGGCCGCCGCTGCCGCTGCGGAGACAGCCGACGGGAAGGGGCGGGACGGGGGATCCTTTGCCGCGGATCGGTAATCTCCGTCGGATAATTAGCAGTGGGCGTCGGCTGTCGCCAAGGCCTTCCTCGCGGTCCGGAGCCGGGGCTGGCTGGAGCTGGAGCCGGGGCTGGAGCCGGTGCTGGAGCCGGGGCTGGAGCCGGTGCTGGAGCCGGTGCTGGAGTGGAGCACTCCTGCGGTCACCATGGCATCTCTGCACGCGGGCGGCGGGCGGTTAGGTTAGGGCTTCGCAAGGCGTTCTTCTCCAATTTATCACCCGTCCTGTGTACGACTGCCTCATACAGAATAAAATCCAGAATTACCTTACTTACTGTCCACGTGTGTGTGTGTGTGTGTGTGTGTGTGTGTGTGTGTGTGCGTGCGTGCGGGTAGGCAGGGAAGTCCAGGCCGCCGGCCGCCGTGTGGGCCTTCTCCAGCTCGGCCCGCAAGTACGTTTGGCTGCCTGCACTCCGGGCGCTCGGCGCACTGCGTAGCTTCCAGCCGAGAAGGCAGGCCCCCCGCACCTCGGCTCCTGCTGCTGCTGCTGCTGGCCTGTCTCTCTCGCCCTTACGAGTGGATCGGAAGTCTCTGTTCGTGCTCTTCTTCTGCGTCGGTCTTCTCAGATTCTCATTCTCAGCTGCCCGCAGCTGCCGGCAGTGTGGACTGGCAGACTTCAGCTACACGACGGCATCCCAGGAGTCATCATGGTCCACCCTCCTCCGCCCCCCCCCCCCTCCGCTCGACCCGACTCAACTTGCATACGCCAAATTGGACGCACGTGAAGCTCAGAGTCGATGTAGTTTCTGATCTGGTCGTGGGTTCAAATACCGATCCCCTGCATCCCAGTCGCGTGGCTTTCTTCCCAGAAGCGACTGCGACATTTTTTGTTAACTCCGCGCGCTTCCCTGAATCCCAGCCGCCTTTGTCGGTGCGGTGCGTACGCGGGCTGGGTCGTCCTGCCTGGTGGTGCTACCTGGTGGTGCTACCTGGTGGTGCTACCTGGCCTACCCTCACGGCTCACGGTCATCGCCCGCACCTCGCACCTGTTTCAACAGTGTCTCGTTCTCGTTCACCCGGACCCGAAGTGGGGGGGGGGGGCGTGCGAACTAACACGCACTTCCCTCATCGCCCGGACAAGTTAACTAATTACACCACACCAGGTCCAACGGCCAGATAGTCATGGCGCCCCGCGACGCCCCGCGACGCCCCGCGCGGGGCAGGGCGGAAGTCGCGCCGCGCTGGTCCAGTTGGCTCTTATCAGCGTCATGAGCCTGGAACGCTCATGGCTGTTTGTACCGCATCTGCCTCCCAGCCACACTTCTGCAGTTTGCGTCTCCACATCCTTCCCCCCCCCCCCCCCCGCCGCGCTTATCAACGTGGTTTCCTTATGTTCCGTCCTGTTTTCCACCACTCCCTCTTCTATTTTCCTCCTTTTCCCTCCTTCTCTCTTCTTTAAAACGCAACCTTTAAGTGAGCTATGCCGCGACAGCGTTGTCACGTCGCAGGGGGTGGCTCGTGGCCTGGGTGGCCTGGCCTGGGCTCGCAGGAGAGGGGAGGGGGGAGGGGGCAGAGGCGGCGGGGAAGGGGTGTTTTATTGCAGGATTTGATGAGAGTGGAGGCTCGGTCAGGGGATGAAGGCGGAGGCATGAGGAGAGGCGGGTCGGTGGTTTTTGTGAGGAATTCTGGACGCCCCGCAACCATGAACCGACCCTAGGACAGTTCGTGGTGTGCGCTGAAGCAGGGAGCGTTGCAGTTGCAGCAGGACATGCAAGCGTGAGGAAAGGTGAGGTTCAAAGGGTTAAAATGTCTGCAGGGGATCCCTACTCCCCACTACCTTTGTTGTGCGAGACTGTCAACCGTGACCTATGACCTGTCGACGAGAGACGCCCTCACATTTTGTGGCAGTGGCAGGGAGTAATATACTGGGTCGTCGCTGTCATGTCTCAAATTTTCGAACGGGCAGAAACCAGCAGTCCGAATTGGAAGCGAGTCAGTAAGGTTAGGTGCCTGGTTTGTTTGTGCCCCTCTGGGATTCATTGAAGCAAAACAGCGCATTTCCTTCCTTGAAATTTTTTTTTTCTGAGCGGTAGAATACCTTGTCTCATACGCAGTCGCCGCGGAGATGTTTTCCAAAGTGTAGCCATGGCTGAAGGCTGGTTAGAGCTGTTAACTATATGTAGCCCCTTCCATCTATGAATGGAATTAAATGAATGACCTTATCCATTGCACCACCGAGAAACTCTTTGCAATTTTGGAATTGGTGGTTAAATATGCTTCTTCCAGAATAAGGCCAATGTAAAGTCTATGCTTTATTATGCATCATTTATATTTTTCTTTTATGCTCTGCAAACCTTGCAGGACCGAAACTTTGTCTCCTGCTTCTTTGTGGTGGGAAAATTCCTGCATATGTTGCCTTGAAAAATTCTAATTCTATATAAGCTACTCCCACATTCCCAACTATTCAATTTTTGCCACTGCTCCCTTTTATGCTGCATCGTGTCGTGTGCTACGAACTACAACTAGCTACAACCCTCAAATTTGTTCTGAACAGCTTTGTTTTTGGTGGTGTTTTATGTACCGCTACCATTTGTATATTTGCAACTTGCCTATAGTTAGTGAGAGACCATCTGTTGTTGACTGAATTATTTGGTACACTATCTTTCCTAGAGAAAACCAGAACTTGATCAAATGAGCAAAGGTTATGTGATCCCTTCAAGGAGCCCTTAAATGAGCTTTCAACTATCCTAACCAGTTACATTGGCTTCTTTTCTTCTATCCACGTGTACCTTTAAAACAGTAACACTAACAGAATTTTGTGGATAGATATCAATGGTTTTTTTTTTGGACAGCACAGTAGACGACATCACAGACATGCGTGTTAGAACGTATGAGAACTGGAGTGGAACAAGTAACTGTTGATGAGACAGTGTATAAAACAAATGAAGTAAATAAAGAAAAAGAAAATTGGTTCCTGGTTACTTTCCCCCATTACTTCTCCTCTCTTTTGTCATTTTGTGGGCTTTGATTACATGTCGATTGACTCAAGAAAGAGAATCAATTACACAGTTAAATTAGTGAACACATGAAAAAAAAACCTCTTATTCAGTTAAATTTGTCTGAATTTTGAATATTGAGCATCAACTTTTATCCTTACTGTAACATATATACAAATGTCAGAACCAATAACCTATCACATGGAACAGCTGTGGCACCTTGCCATTTGGCTACACCGTACTTACCTTTCTACAACAACCACCTGTTTTCTGACTGCTTTTTGCTCTTTTGTTGATTTACATGTTCTTTAAAGAACTGACTCAACTTTTTATCTAATTTGACTTGTTTCCTCATTCTTTCTACCTCTATGCTACCTGTTGAGCATCTGAAAGAACACAGATGACCTTGTTATGAAACTTTCACTTCTCCCACTCTTCCCCCACTAGCTACCACTTTTTCAAGGTCACATCACCCTGAAGGCCATGCTTATGTCTTTCAGTCCAAATTAGCATTTGGATATTTGGTTTAAAATCTAGTGCAATGGCTTTCATTTTTCTTTATTTCTTGATACTTGAAATAAAAAACCATGTTACTTATGGTGTACCTTAGCTGCCAAAAATTTACACAACAGAAGATTACAAGAAGATTACAATGGAAAGACAAACACCCAAACAGAATCTGGAGAAAAGGATAGAAACAGATATTGAAATTATACCACTCAAGAAAATGATATTCAGTTCCTAAATAGTCTTCAGATAAATAAATGTTGTTGCCTTTGTACTTCCCTTCCTTCAATGAGTTTATGGGTTTTCCCGTTTCAACACACATGTCATTACAACTTTAAGTTAACACCTTTTCATCAATCAGAGCAATTTCCTGTGAATTTCTACATTTACATTTTAGTCAGAAATATATCAATGTAATCTTTTTTTTTCTTTTTAAACAGGAAATGGACCACTTAGGTGTTTTGGACTTAAGATATGGAAAGACACATTCTTGTGAGCACTCTGATGCACCTTCACATTCAACAACTCATGGCAATCCCTTGGATCTTAGCATATCAAAAAGCAACAGTGAAATTGATCAAGTGACAATATCCACTATTGAAGGCTGTGTAAGGATATTGGCTACATTTATGTAGATAAGTGTTGTGGAATTGTTTGTTCTGATAAAAGCAGTTTGATTTTTTTCAGGCATTCTCTCTACGTCCAACTGTTATCACACCAAATCAACAGTTTGCACCAAATAGATTAATAAGCCAAAGGTCTCGGTGGAACTATAGATCTCATCCTTCTATTGATAGTGACTCCAGCTTTGAAAGTGAACAAGAAAATGATTGTACTAATTCTCCATCTTGTGTTCCTCCGAAAAGTATTGATAATGTTGATAACGCTCTGTGGTTTACTAGCACTGGAAGGCACAAACGTAGAATTAGTTTGAGCAGTAGTGATTTTCCAGATCTCTCTCAAACTGATACAGAAAATGATTCTGAGGCAGGAGATTCAAGTTTGTCTCTTGGTTTTTATAAGGTATTTTAATATTGCTTACATTGACATCTCTGGAAATAATGTGCTACTTTGTGTAGTGTTTGGAACCTTAAGAGTGTTTCCTCATCACCTCCTAGGAGCTGCCTGCCTTAACTGCAAATGTATCTATTGATAAAAAACGAGTTTTAGAACTATCTTCATGCGAGGCCGAAATAATAGATCCAGAAGACATCCACTCAGAATTGAAAAGTAATGAGATAGAAGTTGAAAAAAATTATAACCATGATGGTCAGGATAGTTCTCTCCAGGTTCGTGAAATTTTTATTCCTACATTTTAGAACTTGCCTATTTACTGTGTATTGTATGTTTTTATGTTGTTTTCTGTTTTGGTTTAGGAAACATACTTGGAGGAGCTTCTCAGAATGCAACAAAATGACAACAAAAAAATCAAAGGCAATCTATCTGCCGGAATTCAAGAAAGAGCAAAAAAGTACATTAAAGAAATAAGGAAGACCAAGTCTGACATGCATGTTCCATCAGCTCTGAACCTTGAAATGGATGGCAGCAAAAAGCAACTTTGTGTGAAATGTAATGATGTATTTTACAGTGTAGCTGCATTATTGCAGCATCTCATGACTCATTCATCTCGCAACCCTGGTGAAAAGTTGATCAAATGCCCAGTTTGCACAAAAAGATTCTCAACTTTGACTACATTGGAAGTTCATATTCAGAGACTTCACACAGGTGATATGAAGTATGTTTGTCAAGTATGTGAAGCACCTTTCAAATTTAGTACTCATTTGAGGAAACACATGGTAACATCTCGCTGTGCCAAGGGGACCAAGAAAAATGCGCAATTGTCTCCATGAATGTCATATAGCTCCGAGAAAGAGAAAATAAGAAACAGGGTGCTCAGTGGAAATTTCAGATATCCAAAATAGTATATCCAGCTACAGTAACAGTGCAATCTTATTACTTGATCTTCATCTTTGTTGTATTTTAACCACAGTTTATGCTGCTTCTCAGAGCTACTGATACAATGTAGGGAACTTCTTAGTGGATGGATTTCCTTTTTTTAGGATTTTTTAATTGTATTGCACTTTACATTGCACAGTGAAACGAAGCTACTACTTAATGCATGCAAGTAGACTGAATGGTGACTGAATTTATTGTAATTGGTTCTTGGATTTAAGTTGTAGCACAATCAATGTTTCCTAGAAGAGTGGGCATAGATGTCTTAATGGAATTGCCTTTTAGTGATATTAGTATGTAATTCTAAATGCAATCAAAGGAAGATACTACTACTGTAAATGTCAGTTGATTGTTTGAATCTGGTTAGATTTTATCTTCTGCAATATGTATGATTAGAATCAAATGTCACAAATTTTTGGACTTGGATGTTTTTCTTCATTCCTAGTGTTTATGCAATTTTTTGCAATTACAAGTGCTCAAATTGCTTCTTTTTCACAATTTGTTGTGTACCTCGAATGATCTGAACAATAAGCACAGAGCAATAATATTAGATTACAATTTTTAGGCACAGTGAAAGATTTTTTAAATAAATTGCTCATTGTCACCTGTGACTTTGTTTATATTAGGCTATCACAGTGTGTTATTCTCTACAGTTAGGAGATACTTAATGTCAGTTCTGTTTATTTATTACTTTTTATATTGAATTTAATACTCCTAGAACTTTTCTCTTAAAAAACCTGGAGAGAAAACAAATAGGTTCTCATTATTAGTAATCACATCGCATTAGTAGATAGTTATTTACACTCGTTCCTGATAGTTTAGTTTGCTGTATTCACCAAAGATATTTTGGCTCCACGTAACTTCATTTGTGACATGGCACTGCCAAATGCGTGCAATTAGCATGGAGCTTTGTCTATAATTTTTCATGTATTGAATTAACACATATGCTTATTATTCATGTGTTTGTTTCCAAAGATGTTCAGTATTTTAAGTCCCAAAGAATTTGACTGCATAGGCTTACTTTTCTTTGTACCTTTGACATTAGAGTTTTCAATATGTGTCGGTGCTGGTGTTTCCCTGTTATATCACAGCCATTGCGAGGAGTATCACGGCCATTGCGAGGGGTATCACTGCCATTGCGAGGAGTATCATAGCGATTGCGAGGAGTAATGCCAAGGTGGGAAAATGGAATTCATTGCCACTAGCCGCTAAATTCGTATGCTCCTTAGAGATTCCTACATACTGGGCCACATCCTGTAAATACTAACCCACCTTATGTACAATTTAATTGTGATTGCGGTAGTGCAAGAAGAATAGAAGCTCCTTACTTTTTTTTTTGCTTTTAGTATTAATCTTTTATTGGATGTTTAATAGGACCATATCCTCTTTTAGTGATGTTAAGCAAACATTATGCAGCAATACTGCAGCAAAACTTGCAATTTTTGTATATTTTGTATCTAATATTTGTAATTTTACCTACTTAGTACATCTGTACTTACTTGCTATTGGGGCAATATGATAGGTTACTTTCAATTTCCATGTTCAAATAATTTTCACTATGCCTCGTCCGTTTATGCAACTGTTTTGAAAGTGTGAGGAAACAAAAGCCTGAATTTTACGTGGAATTGTAATCTTCATTTCGAACACTACAAAATGTACTAGGGTCCTCTCGAAAACCTGCATTCATTTCAGTGCCTTGGCAATACATACTTCCCTCACATGGGGTAACTCCAAACATTAAGTGCCATCATCACCACCGATTGGCTAGAGGGACTCACTGTTCAGCACAAAACTGTTATATTTTTAGAGGTGAACTTTTCCTCTGATATTTAAAGTAAATATTTGCACAATTTGTTTCATCTGTTCGGCTCAAAGGTGTTTACCTGCAGACTAGACTGAACATCTGACATAGCATTTTGTTTACTATTATGCTCATCGAAGTGTGACATAGATTTTATGAACCAAAGGATTTTCAAACATCAGAGATAAATGGCAAGTCGGTATGTTAAGTTCTCGATCAAGACTTTTAACTGACTGGTTTTGTAATTATTAAGAACAGATTTATTCTTATCAATACTGTTCATGAAACTCTCTGGCTCATTTTAATCTTTTGTTTTAACAAAGGTGTTTGTTAACTACCATATTTTAACCTAAAGGATCTGGTTTGAATTTTTGTTTTCCAAACCTGTCAAATAGCAGCAAACATGCATTTTGGACCAGATCATAATATATGTCCTGAATACTACTGCTCTCTGTCTGTATTTAAGCATAAGATATTTTCACCAGATGTTGACTTGCTTATTTTGTGTATCTGATGGTTTTCGTCAGGCTATAAGTAGTGTTTCAACTCAATAATAGTTGTAGAGCATAGCTGTAAAAATTGTACTGATATTAGACTTTTAAATGTTTTAATTCTGTGTGAAGTCTGTGGAATGGCTCTTTAACAAATGTATTGTCATCTTCAGATGCAGTATCCATCGGCTGATGTGTTGCAATGGGCAAGCAGCAATTAATGAAATTTGTATGATTCATGCACCTCTCCTCACCTTTTTAAGTGTTGCGCTGCAAGCTAGGTTCCTCTATTTTTCTTTCTTTTTTTAAACAACTAATCGAATGAAATGTTGTCAACCTCCTCCTTCAAAATCTGAGGTGACCACATTGAGTGTATTGCATGAAGAGTTATGATGGCCTACCTTCCCACATGTTAGGGGACGTACACAAACCACGTGGTCAAATTTTAGGACGGGGGGGTCCGAGGGAAAACCACAAAGGGGGGGGGGGGGGGTCAGAGCGAAAACCACGATGTCTTTTTCTCAAAGTATTCCGTATTCTGGGAGGGGCTGACCTTACCTTGCATGGGAGATTGAGGAGCCGCAGAGGCATACTATGCCTTCACTAAGTGAAGATTGATTATTTTGTTTTTGCATTTTATGCACAATTACATGGTTCACATCCATTCACTTTGTCTTTGCTTTAATTTATTATTCCTTTAAAGAAAAAAAAGACCACGTGGCTTTTTGGGGGGGAAGGGGGAGTCAGTCCAAAACCACAAAAAACCACGAGGGGGAGGAGGGAGGGTCAAAAATCAAACAATTGGACCACATGGTTTGTGTACGTCCCCTTATGATATACAGAGGAACATGTATACCTCCTCCCCTCACTGTTTCAAGAGAACTTTGACAGATTTATGTTATTTATTTATTTCATTGTATGAGATGTTAATATATTTTTTTGTGTGTTTGAGTTTGACAATATTATTAAAATTACTTCAATGTCTGTCTGTCTGTTATTTTATCGTGACCCTTCACCTTGCAGCAGAACTTAAGGGGAATGGTTTGCTTAAATAAAGCTCTCTGTTAACATAAATCAGTGTGTTTAATAAAATATCCATCCAGTTAATATACATTACATGCTCAACAAAAGTTACAATTTCTTTAATAGAAATAAGATACAGATCATCAGTCTTCAACAATAGCCAAGATAAACAGGAGTGATTATAATTAATATGCAGCTCATGTTAATCAGATCATGCACAAAGGTATGGCTGTGCAAATGAACCTGTGTATTTAAACAGATAAAACGCTTTGCAAATATCATACTGGCCCCATGAATAAAATTTCGGAGATGCTTAGATATCTGAAACCTGCATCCCTAATTACAAACCACTAATTCTTCTATAACTTAAAGGAATTCCACTGTAGATGGAAATATTAAACTAACACTCTTAAACGACAGAAATTATTTGGACAGATAATATCACACAGAGCACATTTAATAGATACCCCTTCACTTTTAAAGGTAAAACCTATGGACGTGTAGCAACCAGTAGCATGCAAACAAGAATGCCAAAATTATCTTTTCTACTAGCACACAAGTAAATGAAATTTGTTGCAGGAGCAAAATCATAAATCAATGATCATAAGATTAAAAAGAAATGTACTACTCAATAATGAGAGTTTAAAATATCACCACCCACGGTTAAATACTTGCTTATTCACACAAGAGTAAAAGGATACTCAATTAAAATGGGACAACGGATTTTTAAAAAAATTTACAAAAACTTGATTTTACTTAAAGGCCAAGGAAAACTGTCATCCCAACAACAAACTGTGAAAACTCACTTGACAATTTCAGGTACAAAGAGTATAAAAATTCAGAAATTGTAAGTCAAGTGACGAAAGAATTTTCACTTGTTAATTGACTTATTACTCAGCACCCCTCACCCCTCCAAAAAAATAATCTATTTTCTTAAATATGTTCAGGAGTACTGTAGACTACATCCAGTTCATCCTCTTGAACCTTTGATTCCTTGTTCTTTTTCAGCCGTTCAGATATTCGCTTACAACGTGGACAGGTTGAAGGAGGTAAGCATTTGGTGTGATAACAAACACCACAGTCCCTACAACGTGACACTCTGGCTATTTGCCATGGAAATATTATTTCTTTTGAAGTACATAGCTCACAAACAAATCCACGAGCAAGACACAACTGTAAAGAAACCAGAAGAAACCAAAGTTGACATCATGGAGCAGTCTACACACTTATTTCGACAAGCACTTGCTAAAATCAAATAATTACCTCACACTGAGATGTATGCTCATTGCCAAGAGCAAGAAGAGTTTGAAGACGAGATGCTAATTCACCCTGTTTAACTTGCTCAAAATCCATCATAGAATAGACATCAATTTCTGTGAACATGTAGCGTGGTTCACGTTCTAGAACTTCTTGCAGTCTTCAGTAACCGGACAAAACACAGCTCTCATTACAATTAAATCAAGAAACTAGCAAATGAAGCAAAGTACAGTCACAAACAAAATGTACTCACTCTTTTGCAAATCGACAATTGAATATTAAATCTTTCAGGTAGTTCAATTGCTGTCTAAACTTCTTACATCTATCCAAAGCTCTTGCTTTACGATAGAGACCAGGATTATGGGTCGCAACATCAAATAGAGGGTCCATAAACATCGAGTCCAGTAAACGGTAGGAGAAATTCGATACAGGGTACCTAAGATCAAATAATAGTAAGACATCTATCCAGATTTAACATAAATAAAAAGTTAATGTGAAGCACATTTATTTATACTACCTTGTAAAATCCCATTTAGCTAAAACTCGAGCAGGAATAGGTGCTGTCTGGTTTGAGTGACATCCCGTACAAAAGTACCGTCCCAAGTATTCACAGTATCGAAAACGATGAGCATAAGTGGGGGCAACTTTCATTCCACAACCCGCGCACCGATAGCTTTGCTTTGCCATAAGAGTTCGTCTCCTGGAAAGGACAATCACAACCACAATGTTATGGTACCCCACAGACACTCATTTTTAAATTCAAATGAATTGTAGTATGAAGCAACTTACACAGGGTTTGGATGGAGAGTAAAAATAACTTGAGGACGAGGAGGAGCCCATTCCATGTTCCCTCGTAATGGCGTTGCTTGACGCATATCTTCATCAGCATCATCAGGGCTTACAGGCCAGCTCTTGGGCAGCGGAAGAAGCTGGAAAAATCCAACATTACACATATCAGAACTAGTTCCATACCATAAATTGGGCTCAGCCAAACATCAAAAAGTATTAGAATGGCCAAGAAATAATAAAATAATTTTACATACCTGTTGGTCTACTTCTTGTTCAGACACAAGCCACTTTAAATCTGATGCTCTTGGGAGTTGCTTTTCACTAAACTGACTTATGAGAGATAGTGCAACACTTTCAGCAGACCAATTGGAATCCTGAACTGTGCTTGCTGATACATCTTGGGAAGTATTTTTGGCCAGCTCAGCTTCTGAATACAATGAAGCCATAGAAACAGAGAGGCCTAGAGTGGGAACAGTTGTAAGTGTTAACAAAGCTACAGGTTGAATGGGATACTGTGTATAATGTGAAAAATAAATTACCAGAATCTTTTAATGCTAAAATATTTTGGGTATCATCAAGCTCCATGTCTTCAACTCCATCTGTTGAAATACTGTCTGAGGGTGTCCCCGGGGGAGTCGAAGGAGGGCTGATGCTTTGGTCAGTGGTTGTAGTGTCCGTTTTCCCATCACTCAAGAGTGTCACTCCCCAGACAAGGCGCCGCTGTTCTTCCTGGCGTTGATGGCGCCGGAGACGAAGTCGTTGTTTCAAATTGATGATTTCTTCATCAGACTCATCGGCTCCATCTTCTTGGACAGAAGATGCTTGACTTTCCTTATTACACTTGACCTAGCATTCATAATGACATGTGTAAGAGAGGTTTATATTAAATTTAAATCCACACATACACAAAATTCTCACCTGTTCAATTGCTGCAATCATTGCCTCAGATATACTAAAGTGAGCATTTTCTCTGTCTAGCTCAGCATTTGCTCTTGAGAATTGGCCAGATGAAAGAAAGGAAAACAAACTTTGGCCCTCAACAGGTCGAGGGAAATAGCCAGTTGACATAGGCTGTACACTGCTGCCACCATCTTCCATGAAACTTTTCCTTGACCAGCTCAGGGGTGTTCCAAAGTTAGTAGAAGAAGATAGCTTACTCCCATCCCACAAGCTACTAGCAGATCCAGGCCTCCTCATATCACTGTAAGGAAGCAATCAAAGCTATTACATATTACAAGATTTCTATGTAAATGTGTACAAAGGGTAGCATTTTACCTTGGTGACAGTAGAGGGGGCGATTTAACTGGAGTCATACTATCACATGTCACTGACCAAACCACCTTTGAGGGGATAGCAGTTTCAGTACTCTTCGGTCGGATTTTCACTTCAGAGTCAGAGTCTTGAACTTTCCCTGCATGTGATGGAACCCTGCTCATGTCTTGAGGTGGATTTGGATCCTCATTACCGGGTACAGCCTTCAGTGGCGTTGACATTTTCAGCACCTTCCCTCTTTTGTTTAAATTTTTGGTGAGATTTTTGGCTGCTGATGGTTTGGTAGAATGTGTTTTCTTATTGATAACAGGTCTACTTTGCTTGGGTACATCAGGTGAATCGGAGTGTTGCAGTCCAGAGTAGTCTACTTGGAGAACACTTGGTGATAATTTTGAGGCACCCGTAGCTTTCTCCAGAGCAAAGAGTTTGCTTTCTACTGTTGATGATCGGTTTGGTGCATCAGAAATGAACTTTACCGAACGGTATGGAGTAGATGGTAACGTCTGTGAGCCACTGTGGCCTTTGGTTGACTGTGAACTATTACTCCGAGTGAGATGCGAAGACTTCTTGGTAACTGTCTTATTGCTATTGTCATTTTCTCCATTCAGGCCAATGTCAATGAGACTAGGTAAACTATTCCAAGCCTTAATTTTATCAAAACTTATCTTCAATGACTCATTCTTTGGTTCCATTGTTTTAACTTCTACATTTTCAACTTGTGGAGCAGAAGGAGAAGGGCCTGGTTCTTGACACAATATATGTTCAGTCTTAGCAGGTTCCTTGGTATCTTTTGGTGTTTGCGAAGGAGCAGTAGCTTCATTGACCACCTGGGCAACATCAAGTTCTTGTCCTTCTTCGCATCTACTGCTGATTATACCCATTGTTGCTTTAGTAGTGGCTTTAGCCCACAAAGAGTTGCGTTCTAAAGTCTCGGGGTATGAAGAGCACCTTCGATGAGTCTTTAGAATTTTAGGGTTCCATTTGGTCATGTACTGAGAGTACAAGGGCAGAGAAGAGGTAAGAGTATGAGCTCATTTTGAAAGAAGAAACCAAACCAAAGATATAGCAAGAAAGGCTACTTACCAAACAAGGATTAATTTCAGTGAGCAATGTTGGTTGGTTGTGTTCAACAGCACGCAAACATATTAAAGCTGCTTCTCCAAACTTCTCTTGACTTAGGAATGACGAACTAGAGTAACAAGAAAGTAAGTGCTCTCTGTCAGATAAAAGCCATGATAGCTTTTGTGAAAGTGTGTGCGTCTCCAAACTGTAAGAAATTTGCATAAGGTTTGTTAAAAAATTTAATGAATAAAGTATTTCCTAAATATAAATGTATTATTTTATAAAGTAGTCTGGCTCATGAGAAAGGAAGTTCTTACCTCTTATACAACCATGTTAATGCTTTATCACTAATTATGTGCTGTGGTACATGAGATGATTCTTTATATGACTCAAGGACCAGAGTGGGAGATGTGGCCAAATTTGGTTGAAGCCAGCTTAAGCCATTGATGAATACCCACAAATCTGGTTCACCCTGAAATTTGACCATAAAATGCATGTCTCATAATTTTCTTTTCTAAAAATTACGCAGAAAACACAATTGTATCCCCACGTAAAAATTACAGCACAATGATGAAATTAGAGTCACTGCAATATCATTCCTCTACACTGACTTCACTTACTACTGACAAAATGTTACCCCAATACCCAATAAATACCCAAATTAAGTTAAGTTAAACTTACCTCTTGATTAAAAATCTGATATCCATGCTTAAAAATGCGCTCCATGGCACAATGGAGGCGGTTAAGACCTCCGTAGATGGACCAAACATTGGCTACTTGAGATATGAGGAGCCCCTCAACAGTTCCCTTCAGTAAGAGCAGCAGTTCCACTTCATCTCTGCCTGCCATTGCCACACGACGTGTACGCTCTTTCCATCCATCCACTCTTCACTTGGCTGAGACAGAAAATCAAATATTTACACATTGATGGCTGAGCCTTCTACTTTCATTTCTGTTGCAGTTTCTGAATTTTCCACATAGTGTGATGTGTGATGTGTCATGGATTTCATACTGTCAGTCAGCAAATACACAAATGCTTTCAGTATGACTCAAGATCCACAAACAAAGGGGTGCTAGCCAAGAACAGCTGACATAAAGGAAAATTGTGACCCATAGATAGGCATCTATAACTATAAACAAAAGACATTACAAGGTCTAACTTCAAAAAAAAGAGAGACCCTTGACCCTTGCTTTAAAGCAAAGCAGGAGCCATTATGGGAGTGGAAGATGAAAACATACAAGACTTCAGTAAGAGGAAACACCTAAATCTTTGAATCAATTGTGATACAAGCTAACGGTGACAGATTTAGAAAATCAGAGCCAACGAACAAACAGCAAATATTTCATGAGCAGCCGAAAGCTTCAACTAGAAAAGAAGCAGAATAGAATTTATCCACAATGCGAGTCTCACCGAGAAGTCTTTAAAAAGAGATTAATCTTAAAAATGAGGAAACGCAGCAACCTCGTTAAAAAGAAAAAACGACAAAGGAAAAAAAACGAACTTTTAAAATGTACAATAGACGATGTGCAACTAACCTCAAAAAGCCTGCCTCCAGTCTTCGGTCTCAAATAAGAACGAAACAATACAATGCCATTGCGAATGTCATTACATAAATTTAGATTATGGAATGGAATAATTGCATGACGCTGTCATCATCACGAGTTACGTTAAAGGAGAAGAAGAATGCCGTAATCGTCCGTGGGCTCCACCCATCTCAACCCACCTCTAAACCAAAACATTTGAGTCCAGTCACGGCCTTCGTCACTGTCACAACACTGCAATTCCCGTCTGCTTTCGACCATTTTGACAGGCAGCTTTGACCTTTGACCAGGGGTCTGTAAAGTTAGGGACGCACGTGCGTGTGAGCGTGCGTGCATGACGTGAAATGTAATTTGGGCGGGCAGAAATGCCGTGGACAGAAATGCTTCTCCTCCGCGGGACCCAGCACCCAGCACCCAGCACCCAGCATGTCGTTTTGGACTCGGCTAACCAAAGGCGCTCGATGGGCTGCCTAGCTACCCGGCGGAGCCAGACCGGCCGATCTCCATTCAGATGCTGCAATGTGATGGGTTGATCTCAGCGCTCACCCTGCCTCATGTTCGTGACCCAATAAAGTCTTGTTGTAGCTTGCCTTCACTGTTTAAATGTGTCCACTGTTAAAATGTGGTTGTGCCAGATAAAAATAATGGGTTGTTTGCAAGGTAAATCAGCTTGAAGAGTGGAAAGTTCGGGATACATATAGAATAAAATCGTAAAATAAATACAGTTTATTCAAAAAAAGGAATCACAGAACTAACAATTTCACTGAGGGTAACAAAGGTATGAAACAAAAGCAGTTTAAGACTTACAATAGGTACATAAGCATACATCTACAGAAAAATGGCATTCCAGACCAAGTACATACTCAATGTGGAGTAACTGTCCACAACCTTCACTACAGGAGAGCACAAGGAATCACAAACCCCTCAAAGCAAGACACTGTCGTTTATCCATGATGTACTGCAACTGCCCCACACCAAACCGACGAGACGAAAGGCACGTTGAAAGTAATAATGGGAGCATACCCCGAAGGACAGGTTTTCGTAACACACTGCCACATCGAAGTACACTCCCTCCCCACCTGGCCAAGGTGGATCATAGGGAACCGTCCCACTAACCGGGCCAGTACGCCCTGACACAGTTAGCAAGCGAGGTTGTTTTGATTCCTTGGTGTGTGGCGTAGACACACCAAGATAGGCCGCAGCGCCCCCACCAACCAACACCCACACAACACAACACAACACAACACAACACAAACCCGCCAACACCCACACAACACAAACCCACTCCCACACGTCTTGATGTGTCTTCTTGATGCGCCGAGTGGAGGATATGGAGGCAGGCGGCGGATGACGGTCTAGGAACCGCAGCATGGCTGCAGTACTTGCAGGTCCCCGCCGACGAAGTTACTAAGTCCCCCGTCGAGAGCAGCTCCAGATCCAACGCAGTTTTCCCGGTCGATGCCTCGTCGATGCCAACGTCAAAGAACCAGGGGAGGGGACCACCTGTCAAGAACAAATAAAAGGATGTACACAAACAGAACAGAACAACAATTTATCAGCGGAGCATACGTAACTTAGAGCGATCCATTTCTTCTGTTCGAATGAGTTTCATAAAACTCCGACGGAGCAGGATGAGCAGGAGCTGACAAAGCCCAACTAATGGAGTAATTGTCGCAGTTTCCACAAAGGTTCAGAGGAGCGGAAGAGGGAACCAGTCTGTAACAGATGAAATGTGTACACAAACAGAACAGGATAGAACAAAAACTACTGAACAGGGTATACATAACTTGGACTTCGATGAGCGATGCAATTCTTATAATGGCGGGACGGAATGCGGCAGTTCGATGACAGGAAGAAACAAGTGACAAGATACAAATAACAATTTCATTTACAGACACTTAAAGAAGACTACAATCATGCCCTACCATCACCATGCAATATACCATTAACATACACAACACAGAAACAGTACAGAACCAGGGGGAATACAAGCAGATACAGCAAGGTTGAAATAAGACCGTACTCACTTCAGACCATCAAACACAAACTCAAGTGTTGCGTCCTGCTTACTGACTCAGATTAACTCAATTCACTTTACCATACGACAATGGTCCACACCGAAAAATTCAGGTCAGGACGCCGCTGAGACTTGGCCACAGAACAAGCAGCAGCTCATGATGTCCAAACCAACGTCTCAGAACCAGGGGAGGGGACCACCTGTCAAGAACAAATAAAAGGGTGTACACAAACAGAACAGAACAACAATTTATCAGCGGAGCATACGTAACTTAGAGCGATCCATTTCTTCTGTTCGGATGAGTTTCATAAAACTCTGATGGAGCAGGATGAGCAGGAGCTGACAAAGCCCAACTAATGGAGTAATTGTCGCAGTTTCCACAAAGGTTCAGAGGAGCGGAAGAGGGAACCAACAGTCTGTAACAGATGAAGTGTGTACACAAACAGAACAGGATAGAACAAAAACTACTGAACAGGGTATACATAACTTGGACTCCGATGAGCGATGCAATTCTTATGATGGCGGGACGGAATGCGGCTGTTCAATGACAGGAAGAAACAAGTGACAAGATACAAATAACAATTTCATTTACAGACACTTAAAGAAGACTACAATCATGCCCTACCATCACCAGCAGATACAGCAAGGTTGAAATAAGACCGTACTCACTTCAGGTCAAACACAAACTCAAGTGTTGCGTCCTTACTGACTCAGATTAACTCAATTCACTTTACCATTGCAACAAATTCTAGTGTTGCCTCCTTGTACATGCCTGTGGAAACTTGCAGAAGTAACATAGCACAACAATTCAAAAATAATAAAAGCAAAATAAGGAGGGAAAGTAGAAGCAGCTTGGGCGCCCAGTGCCAAAATGGAAAGGGAAAGAAAGACACAAGGAAGAAGTGAACACATCACAAACACAGCAAACAAGGGATATGAACACAGTATCGCTGGATAACCCTCAGAGCTGGACTTACGTTGGCTATCGAAGAAGCGAAAATGATGGTAGATGTCCGCATACCTGTCCTGTCCGGTTGTGTGCGAGTCGATTCCATTTGACAGTTTCTAGCTTGCTGCCCTTGCTGTAGAGGCCTCAAATGGGCGGGCCAAGCGGGCCGGCAAGAAAAAAAAGCTTCGAGCGACTTCTAGTAACGGGCACAAAAATTGTAACTGGTCGAGCTGGCCCGTGCAATTCTGAACTGGCCCACACTATGTTCTATGGCCGCAGTGACCTTTTGCAGGTCGCGTCGTTCTGCGTTGGGCCACGGGGGCCGATCCTCGCTTTCCCGGTCCTCCTAGGTCGACCTGCCTTGTCTCCGGGTCGTGCCGACCATGCGTGGCCCAGCTTGGGCCGCGGCGGCCCTTCTCGACCCGCGCTTGGCCTGGCCGGCCCGGCTGTTTAGCGCTTCGACCCGTGCGGCCTATGCCGTCCAGCTAGCGGCCGCCTCAACCTGGCTGTGGCCGAGGCGACCAAACCCAGCGACCAGCTTCGCTCTCGGACCCGGCCGGCGGCTGGTGGCGGCGGCCCGGGGCCCGGCCCGGCCCGGTTGTGTCTGGCTGTGGCTGCGTGCGTGGCTGCTGCTGGGATGCGTTCGAACGCACGCTCCGCGCGCGCATTTTCACTTTTTATTTAAATAAATTTCATTACAAGCAGTGCCGCAAAGTGGGAGAGGAACGGGCGCTCAGCCACACATTCACATAGTTCTACTGCTTTGAAGAAATTGTCTCCACGGTTGGGTCCGTTGGGCCAGCTTTCTCTAAGCATGGACCGCATGGACCATACCGCGCATGTCTAGGCCGACTCGGCCCAAGCAGCTGACTACGGGCCGACTCGGCCTGACGCGGCAGACTATGGGCCGACTTGGCCCAAGCAGCCGACTATGGGCCAGTCCCACCCTCGCTTATATCTGTTGGCCCCGTTGGCCCTACCAAGAAAAGATAGGTCCGCTTGGGCCATAACAGAAGCATACCAGGTCGCTTGGGTCAAGCGGCTGCATAATTGGGCGGGTTGGGTGGGCCACAACGCAAAAATGAGCTCGGGTCGCTTTTTGGCGTTTGGCCCGCCCATTTGAGGCCTCTACCTTGCTGCCCGCCGGGCCGAACTGGGCCGAACCAAAACAGGTGCAACGCGTTGCCGACGCGTTGCCAGTGGTAGTCAACCGCAGCAATTGTCTAGGACAAAGATGAGAAGGCACTATACATGTTCCAAACAAAACAATACAATACCAAAGCACAGTTGAGAAAGAGTGGCAGAAGGGCAGGATGTAACGATAGTAATTACTCGCCAAGAGTCTGCAGCCACTTCGCTTGTAATTAACTCTCGTGTTAGAGAAATAATTAAACTGGTTAAACTTGAATACTTATTGAAAGGAATGCTGGACGGAGAGACACTTGCGACTTGCGTGTGGCGAGTGACGACTGACCGCGACCGACGACTGATGGCTGGTACTGGACGATTTGACGCATGTTTGGTTGTTCGGACCACAACGTCACGTGACCACACAACGTTGCCAAGTTGTGCTTCCGGTCATGAACCTGAAATAAACTAGAAACTTAAATTTTCGCCTCAATATTACTAGAAAATATGTGAGGATTGAGGCAGAAATATTGTAAGTTAAGAATTATATCACTATGCTGAATATAGCTGGGTTTGGAGTGTGCAGCCGTAAAGGCCAGTGCTTCCTAGATTCCTCTGCTTTTGTCAACAAAAATTGAACCGGAAACGTCAGTCTTCACTCTCTATTTTTTTTTTTAAATCTACCATCCACCCTAACAAGTTTATCCCGCTATTTCTTTGTCTGTGGACGATTAATAATGTGTTGATCAATGGTGCCCCTTACAACGACAAAACGTTGAACCATAACTGGTGTGGTCTGTCCAATTCGATGACGATGACAGCGATCTTGAGCTTGAGGATTCTTCAAATATTGATTTATTAATTTTTTCAGGAAAAAAATAAGGCCCAAACGCATGCTCAGCCCGTTCTTACGACTTGTTCAGGCGAAAAAAATAGAAAAAAAAATCGGCCTTTAGTAAAAAGTGACGCTTAGCAGACTACAACGCCGCACCCTTGCCCCAGGGCCCAGGCGCTGCGGCTCCATTGCCCCGTAGCCTAGTTGGCTGGGGTGCCTTTTCTACGCTGCACGCTCAGGTTGGCAGCCTAAACTACACCTCATGTCTTGCACGCACGCTCGCAGATACGCGCGCCCCTAACTTTACAGACCACAGCTACGGCAGCTTTGACTGGCTTTGACGACTTCAGCATCTTTTCTCAGAATAGTAGACTTGCGTGTTATGTACTGTCGGCAAGGATTTGAATGTCTCGTTTTATAAAAAATGAGGTGCTCAAAATCATACATAAATAAAGATTTAATTAAATGTTTATTGACCTGAGCATACAAAAACAAGTACAAAATGTTACAAATTCCATTCATACATTATTATAATAAACATAATAAAATTGAAGTCCAACACTCAAATAAAGGAGAGAATGAAGGAAGACAATGTTAACTAAACCTTAGAATATAATACTAATGACAATAATGTATCACAACAGAAAAGGCACTGTTTAAAATAAACAAGAGGATAGCAGCCTTTACCAAAATGTCCAAACAGATCATAAAAGACATGGCAAGTGACATGCATTCTGCATACGACTGTTATTAATGGTTCCTCTGAACACTGCTAAGTCAGGCTCATGGTTTGCACAATATGTCAAAAACAAAGAACAGGAGAGCATTTTCTAAAACCTTTATGATGCTTCACTTGTTAGCTAACAAAATTAGTAGGGTAGGGGATATTTTTGATCTCAATGAAAATATGGCAGAAAGGTCAGATATAAAATTACATTACGAATACTGGTGTATCATATTTTGACAGAGTAACAATACTACTTTCAGGACCTCATTGAACAACACAGAACCTTAACTATTTCAAAAAATATAACGCTCACATCTCAGATACCTCAAAGTTCATCATGTTTGGAGTTTGACGACCTTTCTGGTGGAAAACCCCAAAATGCCGATGGGAGACCACGGGCATCTCTCTCCCTTTTGGCAAATGCAGTGAATGATGAAATACAATTGCCAATAAAAAGATTGGCTTGTCCCAAAATAGCTAGTTCCACATGTGGATTGCTGGGTTCCAAGCGATGAACAGTAACCTGGAATGTATACACAAATGTGAATTAAATGACTGGACAATCGTTCCACTTACTTTGAATTCTAAAATTTACATTAGAGGAACTTGCCTCTTGCCTCTTCAATGCCTCCTGTAAATCAGATATCATATGGTTGCTATCAGATGCAACAAATATTGAGGTAGCTTTATCAGTTAGTTTCCGCAAATGTCGCTTTATTTGTTTAATAATTGTCTCTTTAGAAGGAAAGCACATTTCATGAGTTGCTTTCCCTCTTTCATTCCTATAGCCCAAACACTGAGGAGCAGAAAAGAGACTGGGACTGTGATTTATATGCTCACAAGCTCGTACCTAGAACATGTGTTTAACGGTGCGTAGTTGGTTAAGTAAACTACTACAATGTCAATTAAATCAGTGTATGTTTGAAGGCTGTTAAACATACCCAATCAATACCATTTCGCATGTGGAGCCCTACAAAAGCTCCCTTAGGTAATTTATTTTTAATGAAATATTTAGCTTTTTTCTGAATACTATCACTCCACTTCAAATATTTGTGCAAATCTCTGTTTTCTAATTGTACCGGGAAACTTGCTGGAGCTCCCGTGAATGCAAGAACTGTAAGAAATGTAAGTTGGCATTTAGTAAGAATCAGACTTACAGAAAACTAGCACAGTTTCATTACCTGGCCATTTTTCAGGAGGATACTTTTCTTCCCAATGTGCTGCCATGTCAGAGTGATGAATATCATAGTGTAAAGGGCCATAAAACTCAGATCCAACAAAATCAATATTAAAAGTGTCCCAGAATGGACCAAAGGGATTTCCTTCCTTTGCACTACAACTCTTCTCCACATCATCATTTTCACCATTCCCCCGAGGAGTATAACAGAATGCTGTTAAATCATAATATATACAACTGAAATATTCATTAAATTTGAAGACTTAAGTTGGAATACACATTCTTACATATTCGTTTCTCTGGTGGCCAAATCAATGGTGCAATATCCTCCATGAACATTTCCATGGTTATTACTCTGTGAAAATCCTGCAGTGCTTCTACATTGAAATATACATCAAATGGAACCTGAGTCTGCACCAAAATGAGAAACATCAGAAGATTAAACTTTGCATTTATTGAATACCTCTCTAGGAAGAGCCATTATAAAAACTTACCGATCGAGGCTGTCCATATCGATATTCAACCCAAGGAGGGAGAACTAGCGTTCTGTTTAGACCTTTTGCAAATCCAAGAGAGCCCAAGAAGTGATCTGCTTGGTTACCAAATCTCCCTGAAAGATCAAGAAGAAATAAAATAAAAATTACCCATTGAAGTGTAGGGGGCAGTTCCACCACAAAACGAATTGTTCTCTGTGCTTTGGAACATATCGAAAAAATAAATTTTACTTGACAGCACAGCAACAGTGCACTGTCGAAAATTGAACGTGCAAAAATGTGGGAAATCAATATGGAAGGTTGATGAACGACAATGCATCATGATGTCTCTAACCTACACATTTCTGAATGCATGACTGCAACATCTAAAATGCAGATTACAACCAGAAAATAACTTACCCATACAAGGGCAATACAAAATGTACCCACTTCCATCAATGGGTGTCGTATTGACACATGACATAAAGGTGAAGACAGAAAAGATTGAGAGAAGACGAATCTTCAAAAGACTCGCCATTTCACGGCAAGTGCCGATAAGTGTCAAATGCGTAGACCAAAGCAGTCCGATGAACAAAATGTGTGCTCTTACACCCGCGAATCGCGAAGTATAGCGTATAGCTTCACTCTTTCATTCCGGAAGAGCCGAATGACATATCGCATAATTGTTGCATTACAAATGTAGCAAAGTACGTCTTGCGTCCTCGACCGGCATTCGGTTGCCATGGCAACCGACATTGTAAACATCGTAACATTCGAATCAGTGCATGGGTTCAGAATGAGTTCCCCACGCACTTAGTTCTTAGTCTTTCGTAACTGCGAAAGAATGGCTGTACCAGTGTTCACCCTTCAGCTCAACCATAAGTTACTCCCCGGCAGAGTGACCATAGGCAAATACGATGGGTCTCATTCCTGTTTGACGGCTGCGACTACTGCGGATAAGGTGGACTTTGCTTGTGTGGTCAGGTATTACATTTTCCCCGTTCTTGTGGACTATTGCGACTATGGTTTTTCTTGTTGACAGGTTTTGATTCACAGTCCTCATCGAAGATTGGGGGCAGCATCACAGATAAGTGGTGCAACCACATGGAGCCAAGTTAATAAGGAGATATCCCTACTCAGTGTTAATCGTAATGTTTCTGCGGTGTGTGCTGGTCGCTTGCACCCAGAGTTGGAACAGGATATTCTGGTCGTGGGAACTCCTTCCAGTGTTCTTGCCTACAATGTGGAAAATAATAAAGATATATTCTACAAAGAGGTGAGGGCCGAAAATGATTGGCCCCAAATAATTTTCCAGTTAGCTGTGTAGTGTGTCTTCGTTTTTTGTAAAGCTTCTGAAATTCACTCTACCCCCTTGTACTTACTCCAATCACACCTGGTAAATGATCGTCCTTGTCCCCTTTTCCTCCCTAAGGAAGCCCTTTAACAATAGTTCTAAAGCTATGACCATTAAATTAACTCTTTTGCGCTTTGAATTTTAAGGTGGTTGATGGAGCCAATGTGATAGTGGTAGGAAACCTAAGTGGATATGAGTATCCTTTGGCTCTAGTTGGTGGTAACTGTTCTATCCAAGGGTTTGACTACAAAGGCAATGACCCATACTGGACAGTATCGGGTGATAATGTACGATCGCTTGCATTGCTTGATTATGATTTGGATGGAGAAAATGAGGTGAGTTTTAACACATTGTACTGAGCTGTTCATTTACTGCTGGATTCATTCTTGTACTTCAATTACAGCTTATTGTAGGTTCAGATGATTTTGACCTGAGAGTTTTCAAAGAAGATGTCATGGTTGGAGAGACATCAGAAACTGAAGTCGCTACTATATTAGCTCCTCTAAGAGGAAGTAAAATGGCATATGCCCTTGCGAATGGCACAGTTGGAGTGTACAACAAACTTCACCGTGTGTGGAGAGTAAAAGTATGCATCAGAAAGTAACTTAATTAGAACATTTAATTTATTGTTTCATTAAGTATTTCATCATTTTTCAATTCAGTCAAAGAATCGTGCTGTCTCCGTTTTGAGTTATGATATTGATGGAGATGGAGTAGAAGAGCTTGTAACAGGATGGTCCAATGGCAAAGTTGATGCTAGAAATAGTCGTACTGGAGAAGTGGTTTTCAAGGACAATTTTAATTCTAGTATTGCTGGACTAGCTGATGGAGATTATAGACTTGAGGGACGCTCACAACTGATTTGCTGTTCCGTTGACGGCGAAGGTATTACATTACATTTCATGTAAATTATTTCAACTTTTTGGTGGAAGTTACTCTACTTAACAGTAATTTTACAGTAAGAGGATATGATCCATCACGACTCGGCACACTAATGGAAGGGAATGTGCATCAGGATGCAGTCAGAGAATTGCTGCAGAAGAAGCAGGCTCTACTCATGGAGTTAAAAAACTATGAGAGTAACACTCGTTCATCTGGCACACAACAAAGTATGAATGCAGGAATGATACCAGTAAGTACAAGCACTTTATGATAGCCTCCTTATGAAACAATAATCCACACCCGAATATTTTTATTCACTAGGCCAAAACAAGCTTGCAAACAACAGTCTCCATCAACTTGGGGAATAAACCAAAGGGAGTGCCCCATGTGGAGCTTTGTCTGGCAACAAACAATGAAACAATTATTCGGGCAGTGCTAGTATTTGCGGAGGGAATATTTGCTGGAGAGACACATGTTGTGCATCCTAGAGATGAGGAGCTTACTTCTACTTTAAAAGTTGAGCTATTACCACCTCGGGATGTTCCTCTGGATATTCACATCAAGGTTTGCTAAAGAGGGAAAAAAATATTTCATAATGGGACTAACTTAATTAATTTTTAAAAAGCTTCATTTTTTTAGGCACTAGTAGGGTTACCTCGAACTGAGCAGTTCCATGTTTTTGAGCTGACACGTCATTTACCAAGGTTTTCAATGTACACACTCACCTCTGTGTCAGAGCCATTGCCAGATGAACTGCCTAAAAACTTTGTCTCTTTCATTATAAGTGAAAGAATACAACGCGTAAGTCAGACAATGTGGATTTAATGATTTCCAGTATGATATTAACACACCAACCTGGATTTCAATACTATAATTTTCTTAAAATTCAGGTCATTTTGTGGATAAATCAAAATTTCTTGCTGTCATCTGAATTGGAACCAGAGGCAGGTGGAGGGTCATTGTCTTTATCCTTCATTGCACTTAGAGATGGCTCACTTCTCAATATATCCATGCATTCAGCTGGAAGAGTAGTCATCTCTACTTCCAGCATGACCCTTGCTGGTGATCTTGTACAGTCCCTGGCATCTTTCCTCAACCTTTCCAACCTACAAGTAAGGCGGTCTCTTTTGACGTTTCTTTAAAAGCGCACAAACACGAAAGTACGTATGATTAATCTAATGTATCTCAGGTTACAGCAGAATTTCCCGATGAACTAGCACATCTTGGGGAGTGGTTAGAAAAAGTTTCAAATCTTCAGGAAGTCAGAATACAACTTGGTGCTGACCTAGCACACCGGGCTGGCCTTGTTCGTAATTTAATTGTTAGAGCTGAAGATGCGAGACTCTTACCTGATCTGTAGGTCATTGCATTTGGCTGTTATTGCTACATAATCTACAGGTAATGGAAATGACAAGACTGTTCTCTGCATTGTGTTACAGCTCCAGTATGAGAGAATGGCACTCACAATTGAGAGAAGTCAATGACGATCTGATAAACAGCTACAACATCAGATGTAGTAATCATAATGAATTGCTAGAAATATTAAAACAAATAAATTTAACAATTCAAAAAGCTGCTAGATTACGAGGTTAGTAAAAATCATGTTCAGTTTTCATTTTTTGCAACTAGTTTTCTGTTGTTTTTTTTTTTTTCACAGAGAAAAACTAAAACACAAAAGTGAAGTGCCTTGGATTAATATTTAGCATTGCTCCATGTTTTGCAGTTGGCCAGAACAAGGCAGATGTTGTAAATCTCAGTCGGTCAGCATTACAAAGCAATAATCTTCACTCTCTCTTGAAAATAGTAAGGACTGGCGAAGCCTGAACTGAATATATATCTGGAATTGACAAGTATGGAACAAGTTTCCCGAAGAACGAGAAAATAGACATATGTAAATAGCCAGATCATTTGGGATATTGGATAAGTGAATGAGGTTGTAGGCATGCTGAAGTGTAATAACAGAGTATTCCAGTAATCAAACATAAACTTGTCAATGTAAGTTTATTTTTAATTTTTAAAACTTGAAGCATTAATAACCGTTTCGCCATAAAACTGTACAATGTACAGCAAAGCCAACAGTATGTCTGTGGTCTTCTTGTACCAATTTGAGTAAGTAATCTTGTACCAATTCGATACACCTGAAGCTTTAAACAAAATGAACAATAAAATTTGAGGTAACTGACTAATCATAACATCCGATTACATTATCAACAAAAAAAATTACAGCAACAACCATTATTGACAATAGTGTTAAATATTTATATATTTATATATATATTGATTGCACTTATGCCTGAGAAAACTACAAGTGTCAAACTGACAAAACCCTGCTTACAAACGATCTAAGATAATGCATGAGAAGTCTCTGTGAACATGAAATATCTGAACAACAGCAAACCCCTATTTACCATTATATAAATGAAAGGGTGTGTTTAGTCAATTTAACATCTCCAAAACCAGTTTGAACGAGAATATAGGAGAGTTAAAGCAACAATGACATTTTGGTTCATTAGAACCTTACTAACTTTCAAATATTAGTGAATATGGGGTACAGAAGTGGTGAGGTGGCAGTGCACATTTGACCTATCCTTGTAATCTCCCACACTATTTTTAGGTGAAGTGAACGATAAAAAACTGACAGCCAAAGAAAAAGGCAGGGTATATCATTTGTAGCTACACTACAGCAAAGAAACTGATTCATTTCATATTGATTCTTTAGTTTCAGACTAGGAGCCCAACAACAAAAAGTACATACTAGTTGTATCAGTTAGCTAAAACGTCGATCAAAATCAACCACACAAAATTCATAAAGAATTTACATCTATACAAAGTCCTGAACTATTTACACTGTACATAAAATTATTTCAGCATCTGTAAATTACATTTACATTCATGCTGAAAATGAAATATATAAGAAAGCTCTGACTAAAGCCGTGATGAGGTACCAAGTTGATTTATACTCGAGACCAGACTATGAGATTGAAAACAGAAATCCCCACCACAATACGAGGGGATATTTAAATACGTCATACAATACAGTAAATGGTAGAAAACGTTATTATAAACACTAACAAACAATTGTAACACAGACCTGTGAAGTGCTTGATACATTTTCACTAATCTGGACGTGGATTGCTTTGAGCAAAAATAAGTTAATAGTATTCCAAAGAAATAAAATGCAGTAAAATCATTTTTATATCATACAAATTTCTTCTAATGATCCCATAAGTCTTTAATTTATGATTACCTAATTATTACTATTATACAGGTACTTTTGGTTTCTTCTTCGACTTCTTTTTCTTCTTTTTCCCTGAGATTTCAGATTTTTTCATGGTGCAGAAACGGCAGTACCAGTTCTCATTCTCATCAGGGGCAATAGTAATGTTGACACACACCCTAAAATAAGATACAGAAATGTAAACCTATGCTGGAGACAAAATATAAAGGGCAGGTAAGGTAAGATGATTGAAAATAATGCTTACCAATGATACCAAGCATCACAGTCATCACAACCAATCATAGGCCTACCGTCATCAGGGCCCTTACAAGATGGGCATATCCAAACTTTGTTACCCAGTGCATCCTGAAAATATACGGAAGTTGATGTGAACTTTTGAAATATTACACCAAATTGTTAGAATAAAATCCTTAGTAATAATAGAGAAAACAGGAAGAGAGGTATGACACTAAAATAAGTTTCCCCAATAAATAAAAAAGAAATTGAGCCATTCAAATATTTTTTGGTCTACTGCTACACAAGTTCGATCTCAGCCAAGAGCCTTTTTTGGAGGTTTCTTTTTTGTTCTGTTTTTGTTTCAAAACATGAAGCTATTGGACCAGGTTTGACATCATTAATTTCATACTTATTCTAATACAATGCAGCATTATTTGCTCTGAAAATATGACAACTGAAGACTATATATCCATAGTGTTGTCTCTTCTTCAATGCTGCAACCCCACTCCCTGAATTCTGCTGGTATTGTAGACAGATGTCTTCGCAGGGCATTATACGCTTCCTAGCATTACCTTATACTGCAGAGCTGTAACTTCTTAGCTAAAAACCTGCATACTATTAAAATTTAACAAGCAAGAACAGGGCAAAAATGGCGTAGAAAATTTTAATGAACTTGAAAGGCTAGCATGGAATGGGAAATGATTGGATGCACATTTAAAAGGCGAATGCATATTCATGTTCACCTCCAATCCCAGTCATAGAACATGCACATAGAACAAATAATATATCTGTGAGAGTAGGTAGCGTTTCCCCAGATAAGAAAAGTCCTTGCTAAAAAGCACTGTTATGCTGAAATGACATGAATGCCCAAAGCTCCCACTACCACAAGATGCATTCAAAATGAATCCTCCATGCCTGACCAAATAGTGATATAAAATTTAAAACATGAAAATTCAGTGACTAACACTACTAATTTTTTGTATGAATGCAAAAGTCATGATTTAAGGATGCTGCAAGAAAAAAAAAATGCCACAAGAATCTCAGGCGAAAGCAATCTACCATAAACAATTGTTCCACAATGGCTATCGAACCAAAATGGATTGGTAGCATGAAAAGAAAGTATTTAAAATGACACTGGACAATTTATGCCTTTGGTAGTTACCAACCTTTTGTTCTTTGTATAATCTAATAATGGATGGTGAATTCACCCTGACTGTTCAAAATGCTACTGTGAAGGTAAGGCCTTTCCATGTCAATTTTTCCAGCATGATGGAGAGTTTCTTTAGTTGTTAGTATTAAATAACTTACCACTACATGTGAAATAATCTCAGGTTCAGTTTCATTCCTCTTGGATTGTTTAGAAGCCTTGGCCTGCGCTTTGAGCTGAGGATCTTCTGAGGAAAGGGTGGGGAAGGCTTTAGCAGCGACTTTTGCACCTTGTTTCACCTCTGCATGGCACATAGAGCAGGAAAGGTTGCAATGACACGGTACAAGATGACCAATCAAAATTATTAGTTTGAAAAATGAAATGAGAAGAATGTTAGTAAATCTAAGGAAATTAAAAATTTGAACAGCAACATTAAAATATTTAAACTACGTAAAGGAAAGAGAAGCTTTTGCAAGAGCTAGCATTCACTAAAATTGTTTTTTTTTTTTTTTTTTGCAAAAGGAGAAGAAAGAAGATTCTGGAGAATTTTAAAACAGATACTTTAATGATGCTGAGGTAAAGTGCAGCAAAATAATGAAAACTATGCAAGCATGAAAATAAGAGAATACTGAGGAAGAATAAAATGCAACATGCAAGAAGAAAGCTAAATATGCTGGCCACCGATACCAAGGAGACAGGCAGTATTATGTTATATTAGGCTAGGCCCTTGCAATTGTTGAGAAACCCAAGCAATTGCTTGCAATGAGCAGAGGATACAGAAAAATTATAGTTGGCCTCACAATTCATAGAAAAGCAACAGTATCAACATACAAATTGCATGATGACACAAACTAAAGTAATTAATCACATTTTAAAATACCAAAATGGCACAGAAGCATGTCACAAGTTTTTACACTGTCCACAACAGACAAAGTCTACACAGCTAGACCACCACCAGACAAATTCCTTGAAAACAAGGCCAATGTCCTAGACACTGTCATGACATAGTACAACACAACACACACCAATTTCTAACCATAACCACTTGACACTAATAATATTGTGTCACATAAGTAGAAACTTTTGGTAATGTACAAAAGACCATGCATTTCAAATAAACCGAAAGCAGGAAATAGATTTTGTTGCAAAAATATCATATCAAACACAACATTTTATACTGATATAATTTCACTCTGAAGTATGAAGTATGCGCAGCGGTTACAAAGAAAAGTCAACAAAGCAAATGATTAGGACAAGGACAGTGTTTTTACAACATGCACATTTGGAGATTGGAATGGGGAAGGGATGGGACAGGGAGGTGCACTCTTGAGTTGGAAAGGACTCCTCTTAATAGAGCAGCAATTTTGAGACAAACCAGACATACATAGATGGTAGGGCAGCTGTCAGCGTTGGCTAGGATATACAATTTCTGAAATGGGCACAATTATTCCCCCCCCCCCTCCTTTCTTCCTTTGAACAAGTAAAATAAATAAAAGATTCTATGCTCTTACTTTACTTGACTGTTGTATACTCCTGACAATTATCAATCTTTATGGTAACTGCACACTTGCCAGTTTTGCTTCAATTAGCACACAACAAATACACAGAAAGTAGCAAGCATATCAAATTATTATGAAGTTAAAAATATAGAAGATGACTCAAGAAAAAAGTAACATGTATAGAGCATATAGCAAGAAAAATTCAATCAACCATTTGGTCCACTTTCAAGAATTTTGAAGGGACCTAGCAAATAGTGAGGCAAACACAAGTGCATAACATAGTTCCACAAATAAATTTGTGAAATATTGCTCAGGTATTTGACTTCAATCTTGAGGCATGGTCTATAGCTTTTACTATGTATCCAATGAAGAACATTGGAAAGTTGTGCTGTTTGTTAAACCGAGATTACCAATCAACCCATTTATAATTATTTGTAACCATAATTTTTTCCTATCAAAAATTGGTTATCACCATACTCTCAAATGCGAATATTCACCTAAAAATCAATAAAGGAATCAACTGTTCTGTGATGGCTATATGTCAATACCTTTGTTCCTGCTTTCCCTTTGAAACAGATCTGATTCATTGACTGTTGTTTTAACATGGTCACATTGAGTAACTTATGTCATCTCCAACACAAACTTTGTCTTTCATCAAGCAACATTCCTGATGACAGGTCTAAGACTAGACATCGAGGATATTTTTTAAAAGGTCAACAAAGTGCAAACTGCATTGATGATGTGAACATGCGGAAACATAGCCAATGACATCAGTTGACATGACCCATAACTTGATATGAGTTTGTGCCATACTTACGAAAAAGAATCCAGATGTAATTTGCTCAGAAGACAGCGCTGCTGCAGGACCACCTATGATGGTTGGTGTTGGGGCTACAGGTGGCATCACTGGAGCCACAGGTGCTGGACTAACTGATCGTTCTAACTTTTTCAAAGATTTGTCCTTTTTGCTTGAAGATTTTTTCACTTTAGGTGTATCTAGGTGACTTAGGGAGGAGGACGGGGACGGGTAGGGGGAGGAGACAGATGTGAAAGGTGACAGATCTGAGAAGACATGTTTGGAATTCTTACTTGACTTCAGCTTGGGTGGCTTCCCAGTAGGGGCCGGAGTCCGAGATGCTTGCTCCTGAACTGCTAATCTTGCTCTCTCCTTTTCCCACTCACGTTCTTTCTCCCTTTCTCGTTCTCTCTCTCGTTCTCTTTCTCTTTCACGTTCCCTCTCGGCTTCGCGCACTCTCTCTCTTTCTCTCTCGATTTCTCGTTCCCTCTCTCGCTCTAATCTCTCCTTCTCTTCCCTTTCTCTTTCTCGCTCTCTTTCTTTTTCCCTTTCTCGCTCCCGCTCACGCTCTCGCTCCTTTTCTCGACGGTATGATTCAGACTCAATGACATGCGCAGATGAGAAGAGAGGGGCTTGAGGCTGAATACCGGCCTTCAACAATCTCTCTTCCTCAGTCATGGGCTTCTTCACAGTTTTTATGACTCTGCAAAAGAAAGAAATTCCACATTGCAGGAAAACACACAAAGCACATGGGCAACACGTGTCCAAATAATAAATACTCCTCCATTCAGGTCTAAGTACAGAGGACAACAGACACACTTGGATAATTTATAATAATTCAGCTAAAAATTTAACAGTGGGTAAAACAAAATAAAAAGGAGGGAATCCCTTTGCTTTCAATGCAGAAAGAATATCATAGTTACTCAATAGATCACTTAAACAATTTTTACTACGCAGAACAAAGCTGTGTTAAAATACAGATGAGCTCCTCTCACAAACCTTCACTTACAATTGAAGGTAAAGTTACTTACTTCTGTCCTCCACACAAAGGCAAGCTAAGGGCAGGAAACAACAGACACATATTCAACTAAATTACTCACAATTTAAATTTGCCTGCAGCCAGATGAAACTTCCACATACGTGACTAAGACTATTACTTGCAGGCGCTTACTTAATACATTACTCACATTTTGGGAGCTGTTGGTGTAACTGGAACTTCTGGTGTGGTTGGGCGAGGCGAATCTGGCCCTAATTTTAGTGTCAGCTTAGGTACGCCCATTTCCTCCGTCACAAGAAGCTGAGGCTGAGGTGACGCAAGTGAATTAGCCTAAGGCAAAAGAACATGATTTAATTCCTTGCTCAGAAGAGAGTGAATAACAACATGAAAGTACATAACTGATAAAAGTGAAAACTATACCTCCTCTTTACGTTTCTTATCCTTCTTCTTTTCCTTCAGTTTGACTTTGTCTGGATTTTTCATATCTTTGTCCATTTTGTCCTTTATTTTCTTCAGAACCTTATCCTTCTTCTTCAAGCTTTTGTCCTTATTTTTCTCCTTCTTGTCCTTCTTCTTTTTAATCTTGTTTTTATCTTTGTTTTTATCCTTCTTGTCTTTCTTGTGTTCTTTTTTCTGTAAAATTATTAAACAAAATGAGAAAGAAAACTAAAAAATGATTTAATTATAACTTGTCAGGAAATCCATAGAAAATAGAACTTGAACACTGCACACATGTTGTGCAGCAAAGATAAACTAGCACAGTACAAGAGCTTCGTCTTTCCACCTGAGTAAACACGCAATTGAAAACAGTGCTAAAAATTTTAATTAAAAAGGAAGTTTCTTTTTAAAAAACACCAAGATAAAGAGCTATGAAAACTACTGCATGCAACTAAAATAAGGTGTCTAAAATCTTAAATAAACCAACTGATATCTACACTGTAATATAAAATTACCACACCGTCTTATGGATTGGTGGAGATGAACAACTTACCACAGCAGAAGTAGGGAAAAGAGTATGTTTCTCTTAAAGCAAAGCACTTTTAAAAAAGCGGTGGTGTATTTGACAGTGAAACTAACATGCAAAATTAGGGAGAATGGTACTAGCAGAATGCACGAACACGTTATCCAATGTTAGGATTGTTACAATCAAATTTTAAAGTATCTGTAGCCTGTAGCCCACCTAAGGATAATTTTAATTGAGTCTTTGCTGCATTAACACCAGATATTTAAGGAGTGGTTGGTCGTGAGTGCAATTAGGATCAATTATTGTTGTTACACACTCTGACAGGTGATCCAAAGAAAAAGCACTATTAATGGTGTATCAAACCCATAGGACCAACAGGAAGGTGTTTGAGAGGCCATGAAGTACACCACAAAAAAATCTTACTTCTACCTACCAAAACCAGGATGAGTCCTCTCTGCTCGCTCACTTGATGGCATTGCACCCCACCCTGCCCTTCAGCATAGTGTTGTTCATCAGACATTGTCAATGTCTTCACACCAGCAACAAACATACAAGAGAGGAATATACAAGATGCACAAAATGCACAACTCAAAACATTTAGCAGAGAGAAAATAATTTGTTGATGCATAGCATATGTATAATTATTCAAACAAACTTGTTACCATCAGCTCAAGAAATTTAAGTAATTAAACAACGCTATGCCATTCCAGTTAGCATTAAATTTTGGAAAAGCGCTAGTCAAACATGGCAAGGCATTCTTCAGAACAAATGAGCACAGAGCTACCGCACACCGCACAAGCACAGCTGCAGACACAGGCACATTGTTGGTCAAAACCTTTGGGTCTCTCACTGATGAAAGAATATTGTAAAGCTCAATTATAATGTTTTGTTAGTATGAATTAGTCACACTTTTGAAAGTAGTACTGGACCATTCGTGTGAGACAGAACTTCATTACAACAATGGTAAACTCCAGTTGATAAAAAGAAAGCTAATACTCTTCATACAATGCCTATTCAGACAACTGATAAGAAAAAATGAAAATTTGGCTAATAAATCAAAAGATAGTTAACAAAAACTATGAAAGTTTACAAACAAATGAAAGGCTTTGAAACATGCACATGCGCTGCAGCAAATGATAAAAGATTCATGCCCCCAGGCCACACCTACCTTTTCCAGGTTCTTTCCTTTGCCATCAAAATTTTTCTTCTTGATCAGAGGACTTACTGATGGAAGGTTTGCTCCTGGAGTTAAGGGCACCACATGTCCTCCTGGGGTTGGTGGGATTCCTGTTGGAGTAGACGTTGTCGATGCCGGTGAAGCATTGAAGAAGGGAAGCATTGAAGGTGTATTCAGAAGAGGCTGTGGTGACGATCCCCCAACTCCAGCTCCTGGTGTGACTGGTTTCTCTGGAGAGAGCGAGCCACATGGCGGGGAATTGGTGAGCAGTGCAAGATTTTCCGGTCTTTTGCTGTCCAGTAATGGGGGAATGAGTCCAGGATGAGGGGGGAAGGGAACATATTGGTTGAAAGGATTGAAGTCAAGCTTTACTTCTGGTGTTTTAGGCCGTTCTAAATATTCATCATCTGGCACTTCCATTTTAATTTTCTTGGGGCTGAGTTCTTTGGCCTTCTTTATTTCACTCTTTTGTTTTGACTTATCTTTTTTCTTCTTCTTACTCTCTTCTTTAGCCAATAATGTGTGAACAATTTCTGGGGTCTTGGGTGCAGTGGGTGTGTGAGGTGGAGAAGCATCATATGGGTACATATCAAGTGGAGAATTTTCCAAATGAATGCTGTTGCCTCCAACATCAACATATGAATCACTAGATATGCTTACATCTCTGTCTCTCTTAGTGCTTTCACTATCTTGCATTCCTTGTTGGATTACAGACTCAATACAACTGTCTATTTGAGAGCTTCTCACTTCCTTCTTAACCTTTTCTTCACTCATACCCCAGTTTCCAGAACCCACCTTCGATTCCTTCCCAATATGCGGACTATCATTGACTTTGTCAGGTTTGTCAATTCTATCAACCTTTTCTTCTTTGACTTTTGATATTTTCTTAAAGAAAGAAAGCTTTTGGCGATCTGGTGCAGAAGAAATTTTATCATCAAAATCAGGCATGGGTGGGGATGATGGAGTCATTGCAGTTGGTGGTGGTAAATGTGGTGCTTTTGGTCGCTTTGGTGACATTTTGTTTGAAGAGACCTTTGGGATCTTGTAGCCACCCACTGATGAGGATGATCCTGGTTGCTGGTGAGGTTTAAAGCCAGCTGGTTTGAAAGCTTTCAGCTTAGAAGTTTCCTTCATGCTTACTAATTTGGCCACATTTGAATCATCAATCAGAGGATCAGCCAAAGGATCAGCCATATTTTCAGCCCTGTTATCCTTCTTTTTATTTTCCTTGTCCATCTTTTTGGTTATATCTACAGGCTTCTTAGGCAGAAGTTTCTTAATCTTCTTTTCAGGTTTATTAACCTCAGGAGGAACAGATGGATAGTAGGATGGCTGTGGAGAATTTGATCTTGAATCTGATGGTTGTAAGGGGGTTCGAGATTCTGGTAGCTTGCCTTCTCTGGCTGGTGAAAGGAAGCCTGACGTTGTCATCATTACACTGCTTATTTCTCGCAGGGGTCTGCCTTCTTCCTCCATCAGTAGTCTGTGAAAAGATATACAAGAAAATTGTATGGAACACATTTAACAAGTATCTTACCACTTCCTACAAAAAGTCTACAAACTAACCGGGCTCGTTTCAAAGCTGGGCTTTCTGCTGATATTGGATCTCCAGGTCTCTTAAATGGATTGAGAGAATTGAGTTTGGGACTCGATTGAGGAGAAAGACTTCCACCAGCACTATTGGGACCACTACTTGGCCCTGGAGAGGATACGTCCACAGACAAGGGGCTGCTTTTATTGGCATATTCTTCAACTGCGAATCGAAAAGTGATAAATGTGACACATGGACAATATCTGTAAACAATCTTTAAAATTCAAAACACAACATTACCTGGTTCATTTTCTAGTTCAGGATGCATAGGTGGAAGGTATTCATGTACATAGACAGGTCGAGTAACAACCTCTCGGCTTCCAGGCTTTAAGAAGTTTAGATGCGACTCTCTTGGAATTGGAAACTTTGGGACTTGGTGTACAAATGGCACCGAATCAACATACTGTACATATTCCTGAAGATCTTGGACATTGATCCCCATTTCATGGAAAGCAAGGCCCAAGTCATCGAGGTCCGGTGTTGTATGTCCCACTAGAAAAGATGAAAGTGTCTCACTGAACAGTGCATTTTATGTTGGGGTTCTCCTAATAGAGATTTAATTACAATGTATAGTCTAAACAAATGGTAAGAGTTCATAAAATAATTCTATCCCAATAGAAGATTAATCTACACAAGTTCCTCGGAGTACTCTTGAACTTAACTCAATCTATGACAATAGTGTTGTTTACAAACATACTTAACCTCAATTTAGAGGTTATGTTACCGATATTTAAAAGCAGGATGGACTATTGGGACATTTTAAGTACACGCCGTTCCCACAAAAATATTATTAGAAACAAAAATAACAAATACTTACGCTGTTCGGCGTACAGATGTGCATTTTTCCCAACTTCAAACAAATATCTGTGCAAGAGGTCAACCAAGAGCTCTAAGGGCGTGGAATTTATAGAATGCCAACCAATAGTCTGGCATATTTGAGCCACGACTAAGGTAAGGGTCTTCCTATTAAACTCTTGCGCCATTTTAAGGTCAACAAACACTTTATCGACGAATTAATTCACCCATTATTTTATCTATCCATCAGCTGTCTGTGCCTCATCTTGCCCGTCCCTGTCGAACGACTCCTCTCAACAGACAGAAATCCCGGATCTACAAGGATGGGGGCGGGGGGGCGGTATAGTGCATCCCATGTGCCATCTCTCTGCTAAGCTTCGTGGCAGTGGCAACATGAGAAATCAGGCAGTAGTTTAGCACTGCTAATGCTTTGGCTGGGAACTGAATTTCTCAGGTTGGAACTCTCAGGACTCTGCGAAGTGCTGTAGTGCTGCCAAGGCAAACGCAGTTTATAATACCGCCCCCCCCCCTCCCTGTCACAATGGTTAAGGGACTTGTGGGAGGTGGGAGAGAGCCGTTTATTACTGATGTGTTAACCCCTGCCCGCTGCCAGCCTTGCAGCCCGTGGCTGCCCGGTGCTTCGTTCGGCAGGTTCGGGTTCGGCAGGTAAACAAAGTACATGTACATGTAATCCTTTTGTTCACTCCAAGCCGTCTATCCTTTTTAATTTTCCTCGAGAGCTTGCACTAATTAACTTCTATTTGCCGTTCGTCCCCTCCTTTGTTGATGCTCTGGTACAAATCCTCCTTACACCCAGAACAGATAACTTGCTGGAAAACAAAAAAAAACCAACAAAAAAATTGAATTGAACTTTGGTTAGTAATGAACTTGGTACTGGCAAGAGATGAAGCATGCCGGCTTCCAATTTCGTGAATACTTTTAATTCCTATTTGTACTTCATTCGTTTTTGATGAACCATTGATTCAGATTTGAAGGAATGTCTGGTTAAACTGTTCTGTATTATGCACAGCCAAATTCATATTGATGCAACAGTGACAGTTAATTTTTCAAATTGCTGTACCCCTTTTACTGATTTGAAGCTGCTTTATAAATTGTAATCAATTCTTAATTTCTTGCTTTTTCTGAACATTTCCAATGTTTACCATATGTTTCTTAGGTTAAGATTTAGGATAGGCTTCTCTTTTAGATTTATGTACCTTCACCTAGTATGATGTGCTATGTTCTTTCATGTTTGTTTTGCCATCTACTTTGTTAATGTTGTGGTCTTTTCTCCTTTTTTTTTCTCTAGGCTCTCTGGGAATTCTTTATATTTATCTCATACAATGAGCTTGAAGAGAATTCGACGACGTCTCTCTCAGACTTTCAGATTTAGTATTGAAGGTTCGCTCTCTGAACTTGCTGAGCATCTCACCATTGAAGACGGGGCAGAAGTAAAAGAAAATGGTAATTTTTATAGTTTTTTACCATTGTTAGTTGTTTGTTAAAATATGTTGTTGTTTTGTTTTTGAATTTATTTTGTATTAATTTAATTTGTATTATATTCTGTCATTTTCTCTCAGGTGTACATGTTCTACCTTCCTTTTCTGAATTTAGTAGAAAGCTGTCATCATCGCACTCCAGAATTCTTGAAACTGGCCATGGTGGAGGTGAGTCCAGTTTGTATCAGTAGTCTGAAATTTCTGTGAGTGATCCAGTAGGTATACAAAGCACTACAGACACAGACCTATGGGGATGTAATGTTTGAGGAGATACATATTCCTCTTTGGAACTGGGAATGCAAGACGCAAGACAAGTAAAGATCGCTCCCACAATGATCAGTGTCTGTGGACATCCCAAACATACTGTTTTATCGTGCTTACCTCCAAACCATAATCTTATGTAACGAGTCAGCACCAAAAGTATGTTACCAGTTAAGATTATTTTTTTTTAGATGTTGCTCTAATAGAGAACATTCAATGAAAATCGTGCAAAGTAGTATGGCCAGATGATGATCTTATTTATGTTCTGAATTTGTTGACACCACAATACCATAGAACTGAAGTATAAATTCTATAGTCAAGCCTCCTGGCCTGAGAAATTCGCATGTTCGTATTTCCCACTTGTGATTATCAAGCCTCCTGTCCTGAGAAATTCGCATGTTCGTATTTCCCACTTGCGGTTGGCAACGGCACCTCCCCCCCCCCCCTCAAACCTCCTGCCCCTTCCTCCCCCCTCATCTCTCTCTCCCACTTCTCTGCCTGCCTGTACCGCTGGCAGCCTACCCACCCCCTCAGTGAGTCAGTCGGCGGAGCTCGGAGTGCGGTGAACAACGCACCCGCTCTGTCAGTCGCGGTTTTCAGTTCCTACCGTCTCAATATTTTTCCGCCCGAGCGGCCTGTATTTATTCTGTAGTTTTAAATGAGTGGTTTTGATCTCTGCGCGAAACTGAAGACTTTGAAGCATCCAATTCATTTGGTGGTGGCTTTTTCTGCATCCGACACAAGGGTTGTGTGAAAACAAAAGAACAGCCTTTTCCATCAGCAGAAGACGTTCACATTTAAAAGCAGTAAATTATCCCAAAAACTCAAGAAAAAAGTGCTCCCATGATTTCAAAGTAAAGTTGAAGGAATGAGCCAAGCTGTGAGGTGCGTGAATTAATGAAAATAATCAAGGACCGGCTTAGAATCACATAATAACTGTCGTCTAACCTCAAAAGTTTTCACAGACAATAACATTTGGTATTTATTTTGTTATTGTTCTGAGGTTGAGATATTTTCAGTTTTGTTGATTGTTTTCTTCTTTTGAACCAAAATTTGAAGGTCATACTCTCCTCACAGCAGTTCATTTTCCACTGTTAAAATTTGCCTAAATGGAATTTTCATCATTATCTGTTTGAAACTTCAATGTTTTGACAGAAGTGTTGAGAAGGCCCTCCTCATTTTCAGTTAAAAAGAAATTGTTCATCAAAGTTGATTGGGAAAATAAATTATAAGTGTGTGGGTTCTGAACTTTTGAGGGGCTGTAAGATGCCACCAGTTTAGTCTGCATTTATGGGAAGTGAACTTAACAAGTGCAACCATGGATATCAAAGCACTCCACAAAAGCAGCACCTTCAGTTCCTTTACTGGGGGGACCCATAAAATAAGCAACTGGTTTGCTGCTTTGGGGGAACATCGGAGGAAGTCATCTATGAAAACATCTAAAAGTTTAACACTAGGTAAGCTCCAGCTTTTTTTTTTTTTTTTTTTTTTTCAAATTAAAAAAACAGGACTTATCTGCCTGCAATATTTATTTTTTGGCGTTGCCCATGTTTTGTTACTAGGGTTCATCAACTTTGAATATTTTTTTATTTTTTTTTAATGTCTGTGGTTAAGTTTACAGTCTTTGAGCATTTTCATCAAAAGATGGCTAATGTTTCTCTGCTGTAATCCAGGCAATTTCCTCTATTGACCGTGTTAGGTGTGGGAGTTTTGGTGTGACCCCTTGTGTGGACCAACTTCTCCTGTGGTACTGGAAGGTGTTACAGCTGCTAACCAAGATATCAGACATCCACCCGTCTCCGTCCCACGCCGCCGGAATCTCATCTCGACCTAATTGTTGTTTTTCTTTTCATTGCTTTCTCCTCCTGCTCCTCCACCTCCTCGTCTCCCTAGTGCTGCACGGCTGCACCGGACTTGCAGGGGAAACAAACACAAGCAGCGGCTGCAGCTGCCTTGGTGCGCTGCCGCTGCGCCGCTGCCGCACCGCTGCACTCGGCTGCACTGCTGTGTGCGCTCTGCGCGGCCACTAAAAATAAACACCCACATGGACATGGGCTGGGCGTCCCCTCCCGTCTGGGCCGCAGCCGCCGCCACTGACGTCCGCAGCGCAGACTGCGCGGTGCAGCAACGGGACGAGTCACGTGACCGAGGTTCCAGTCCCAAGGCTCTGGCGAGGGGGTAACGACCCCTATAAATTGTGTGATTACCCCGGATTACCTGGGATTTCAGTGACTCGGATTACCTCGGATCACTTGGGTGACCTCGGATTACTTTGGATTACCCCGGATTACTTAGGATAACCTAGGATTTCATATGGACTTGGATAACTCGGATCACCTCGGATTACTTGGGTTACCTCGGATTACCCCGTATTACCTGGATGAAATTCCCTCGGATAACACCGGATTACCTCGGATAACACCGGATTACCTCGGATAAAACCGGATTACCTCGGATAACACCGGATTACCTCAGCTTACCTGGATTGCCCGTATTTACCCAGTGTTACCCAGGATTACCCCGGATAACCCGACCGCTGTCCTGAAGCTGTTACCCCCTCGGCGCTGGGCTTCTCTCATGCTGAAGGCGTCGGACACGTCGGATCTGCGCTCTTGGTACTCTAGACCATGTGTTGCGGCTCCGCAGTCGGACGCACGTGTTTGGGGGTCTAGCTGCCCCGCCCGCACGGTCCTGTGCATTGATTGCAGAAGTCACGTGCTGGGCTGCTCGGCCCTCGGCCCGTGCCAGCGCATTTGGTTCACGGGTTCCCGCTGGTTCCCACGTGCCCCGTGCCGTGCCGTGTCGTGCCGTGTCGGCCATGCGGCGCGCGTAGCTTACGCCGCTGCCGCACTCACTCTCATGCACTAGCCCAGGTCACAGGTCACCGGGGGCAAATAGCAGTTCTACGTTTCCATGCCCCCTTCCCCCAACCCTCCTCTCCTCGAACAGAAAAAAAAAACAAAATAGGAAATGTAAAAGGAGTCGCGTTCAGGTTGGCGCGAGAAAAATGCAAAAGCGGCCGTACGCCGTACTCGGAGCATGCAAACCAAGTCAGCCTTGAACCTGCTGCTTGAGCCTGCTAAGGGCGCCTGCGAGTGCAGTGCGGCCAACTGCAGTGCCTCTGTCTTTCTGTCTGCCTGCCTGCCTTGCTGTCTGTCTGCCTGCCTCTCTGTCTGTCTGCCTGCCTCTCTGTCTAACCCCCCCCCTCTCTCTCTAACCTCTCTCTCTCTCTCTCTCTCTCTCTCTCTCTCTCTCTCTCTCTCTCTCTCTCTCTCTCTCTCTCTCTCTCTCTCTCTCTCTCTCTCTCTCTCTCTCTCTCTCTTTCTGATCATGTGACGTGTCTGTCAGATTTTGACTGTCAAATTGTCATCGGGATGGCCGGGGTTGGGGGGGGGGGGGGGCTAAGACGACGAGCGCCGTTTTCTGCCGTGTTATAGTCTGTTTGCCGGTCCGGCTGTAATAGGCCGGCGGTGACTAATGTTGAGTGACGCTGTCGTGTCGCAGCAGTAGCGGCAGCAGCAGAGTGGTTGTCGCAACAGCCTCAACAGCCCCCGCCCGCTCAGTGTACACATTTGAGCCGCCGCTCCGCCGGGCTGCAGCCGCGGGGGATTAGACCGAACCTGGGCCCTCTGGGGGGCTGATACTGAGCCTCCTCCGTGGGCTCCTCTGCTAGACTCTAGGCTGCCGAGTCGCATGGTGTCTATGCAGGGCTCCCCGGCGGCTCCCCGACATGAGGGAAGTCCTGGACGTCGCCGTGTCCTGGAGCGGCCGTGCCGCCGGCCCCGTCGGGGAGGTCCTAGGCGATGTGTTTGTGCGGCCGGTTATCTTATCGGCCGATGCGGCAGCCCCAGGTGGGCCTGTTCCTGGTGGGCCCGTCCGCAAGTCCTGTGACACCACGGAGTTTGGGGGGCTGCCGGAGGTGCCCCCCCCCCTACCCCTTCTCTGGCCGTGCATCTGATTCGGAGGCGGCGACGTCCGGTCTCCAGAGGAGGGGGGCGGGGCGGGGGCGGACGGAAGGGGGTGGGGTTATCACGCTCAAGCATGCCACTCGTGTCCCGACGAAAGGAAACGCACTGCTGCGGCGGCTGCATGTGTGAGCGGCCGGCCGTGTGTGCTGCATAGGTGGTACTCGAACCCGCGTCGTCGAATACTTTTCATTCATTCACTCACATTCATTCATTCACTCACATTCATTCATTCACATTTCACTTTGTCGTTACCACGGACGGCCCTGACTGACGCGGGGTGACACGGTTTCTACCTCCCGGTATAAGTACACTGCAGGTCGAGGATGGCAACACCGGCGCCGCCGCCGCTGCCGCCGCCGCTGCCGCCGCCGCCGCCGCTCTGATGCTGATTCTACTACACGGAGCGGAGCGGGGCGGGGCGCTACGTAGTATTCGCGCTGACGTCTACCTTGACGTCTGCGCTGGATTTCGGTGCGAATCTCATTACTTTTCCCTCAGTCGCCGTGTGTCGGCTTGCGCGGCACGCGTGCAGATGGCGCTGCTGCGCGTATGGAAAGGCTTGCTGCTGCACAGCGCGGGCGGGGGTCGGCCCGGGCAGAGCCGAGAAACGGACGCATCCGGGTCAGCCGGAAAATATCTTCTGTTTCTATCGTTCCGCCGAGACAGAAAGGGACAGAGGAGACGTATTCGGACTGCTGCTCGCCCGTTTCTCGGCTCTGGGGCCTCTGGGGCCGGGCGCCTCTCTCGCAGCGAAATAGACTGTGAATGGGGGCTGGATGCGCGCTGTGCTGCTGCGTGCCGAGGGGAGGGGGGAAGGGGGCGGGAGAAATGGAGAAATAGAAATGATAAACGCTTATCACTCGCAGCTTATCAGTCATGGTTGGTGGGTGATGACTGCTGCTGCTGCTCGCCCCCCCCCCCCCCCCCCCTCTCTCTCTCTCTCTCTCTCTCTCTCTCTCTCTCTCTCTCTCTCTCTCTCTCTCTCTCTCTCTCTCTCTCTCTCTCTCTCTCTCTCTCTCTCTCTCTCTCTCTCTCTCTCTCTCTCTCTCTCTCTCTCTCTCTCTCTCTCTCTCTCTCTCTCTCTCTCTCTCTCTCTCTCTCTCTCTCTCTCTCTCTCTCTCTCTCTCTCTCTCTCTCTCTCGCAGCAGGCTTTCTTCCTCGCACACGAAGCTCGCTGACCTGGGACCACACCCTGTCCCGTCGGCCGCAGCAGGGTCACGAACTCTGGACCTTTACCCGCCTCGTCCCGCGCCTGCAGGCTGATGTTTGCCGGGTCGGGGCGGTTCCAGGAGTCGAGCGGATATTTTCTATCTGTGTGTGTGTGTGTGTGTGCACTTTCTCCAGGATTTTCATGGAAAATCGCTAAATTTTGCCCGGATATGGTTTTGTCGGAGAGTGTTGCCGGCGGGTATATTCGTTATTCGCTCTCTGCTGCCGTCGAACCCTTTGTCCTCTCTGTGCACCTGGAAGCGAGTCAATCCCCGCACACTGCGCACTGGTTGGCCTTGTGGACCCCCCACCTCCCCCCGAGTCTCTCTCTCCAGGTCCCTGTCCTCATGCACCTCCTCCCCCCCCCCCCCCGCTCCTTTGCATTCGCCTCCGCTCTCAACTCTTCTAGCAGCCCATGCCGCGCGCTGCAAGAGGAATATGCATTTCAATCGGCACATTAAACAAAGCTGCGATAGGAGGGCGGTGATTTTTTTGGAGCGCGGCCGCGGTTGCCCCAGCCCAGCCTAGCCCAGGCCAGCCCTGAGATCGTGCAGTCAGCCTCCCCACCCCCGTCCGTGTGGGGAGGCGGCTAGGCGAGGCGAGCCCCTGCTTCCATATATCCCCCCTTTCCCTTGCAAATGCGCGCGCCCTGCCCATATCTTACGCCCCCTCGGCCCGCCTGCCCTGCCCAGCCCTGCCTCGCTCCCTGTGCTGTTCGATCACATCTGCCCCCCCCCCCCCCTTTCCTTATCAGTACCATCACCGTGTCCTCCGGTGTGCCCTAGACCAGTCACAGCGCCGCGTCCTTCTGCCCCCACAGCCCCCACTGCAACACTCGTACACTATCGGCTAGGCGCCAGAGCAGGTCCTAAAATCTGCCGCTTTTGAGCTTCTCGGAAATTCACAGACATGTTGCGTTTTACGAGGAGCCGACCGGAAGTTAATAAAAGTGAAGGGGGAGTGCGTTGACCCCGCCGGCCCCCCATCCCCTTGGCGGCCCATCCTACCCCCGCCGGGTGTGACGTCAGCCGTTTGAGTGGCTCGGATAATGTAGTGGCGTAAATCTGTAAAAATAGAGAGAGCTGACTGGGTGTGAGATGAGGCTCGCGCCAGGCCAGAGGCCTTTGTGTCCCCATGCCTGGCCAGCAGCAGACTTGGCAGTCTGTCGGACAGGACCAGAGGACCAGTCTGCCGGCCGGGCCGGACGCCGGACGAGACAATGAATGCAAAATCGCGGTGGCGCGAGTCGCACAGAGAGTGATTGCATGTTGGCGTGGTTTTGGAAGGCTATTCCCGTCCTCCGGGGGCCGTCTCTGAGTGACGAGCACCGGCGCGTTACGTGGTTCCGAACGTCCCCCTCCTAGTGCGCCCGCCGCCCGCCCGCATGGGGGACTGCGGCTCTTTTATCACGACGGCTGCACCTGAGTTAACCTTGCACAGGCTGCTGCTGCTGGCGCTACTGCCGCTGCTGCCGGGGCGGCGTGTGGCAAATCCTGTTTGCGGGGGCTGTGCCTGTGCCGTGCCAGCGTGTGCCGGGCTGTGCGCGCGCCGTGCCGTGCCGTGCGCCGCTCTGTGTGTGTACAGCGGCACTTTCCTACGCGGCGCGGCCGCGCCGAAACCCCCCGCAACCGGTGCGCGCGCCGACGGCCCCCGTTACCCCGCGGGCCCCCACGATCATGCCGACCTGCTGTTTTGAAGGACCTGCTGTTTTGAGCACGCCTCGTTTAGTGCATCTATATTCATAACTGAGGATGGAATTTGTTTTTCATTTTTCTCCTTCCCGCATCCCCAATTGATATGCCATATGGTAGGGTTATAGCGTCATATATCTTGGCGGAGTCGCGGTGGTGTGTGTGTGTGTGTGTGTGTGTGTGGGCGTTCGTGTTCCGTATCTGACACCTCTGGCTGATCCTGCACACCCCGTGTAATCTCGGTCGCCGGATTACGGACGCGGTGTGCACCGTGCGCGCGTGGTCAGCCGGCCCGGCTGATTCATTGACCGTCCGTGAAGCGTCCAGGACATGCCGGCATAGCGGGCAGAGCAGGCAGAGCAGGCATCAGACAGGCACGTCCCGTACAGTATGAGGAGCCAGAGAGAGAGAGAGAGAGAGAGAGAGAAAGAGAGAGGGTGTGTGTGGGGGGAGCGTGGGCCACTGGGGCTGGGCGAAGGAATTATCTTCGGTGCGAGATCGATCCGGGATGAGGGAACCTGGCACCAACCGAAGTGTGTGTGTGTGTGTGTGTGCTGGTCGATCTCGTTATGAGAGGGGGGGGGGGCTGTCTGTCACGCGGGGCGCTCTGTCCGATGCGCCGCGTGGACCACAACTGTGCGTCTTTGATGTCACTTTTATCGCTGCTGGTCGGACCGGGCCGGACTGGGACAATATGTGCCTCAAGGCTGACGGGCTGAAGGCTGACCACAGTGGCGCATGACACGGGGTCACATCCGCCGCCATGACGCCTCTGGGGGGCAATAATTACGATTGGCTTGGGTCCGAGCCATAGGCAGCCATGGGCAGCCGTGGGCTGGGCTGGGCCGGGCGGCACGCCGTCGTGGGTGCCATGGGGTTGACTCACACGCTGCAGTTCGCGGGCTCGGCTGAGCTCGGCTAAGTGTGGACTGGCCTTATCTCGCCCGCTCCGCTTACTGCCCCCATTTGACGGTGCCGCTCGCGGCCAGCAGGCGCAGCAAGGGGCTGTGCTGTGCTGTGCTAGGGTATTCCGCGGAAACCTGAAAACGGAGGTGTAACAAGACGGGGGAAACTTCCGGCCTCCGGAGCGGGGGGGGGGGGGCGGCATGTGGTGCCCATGTGCACCCCGGTGGGCCCCTTTGGCACCCCGGCTTCGTATACAGTGCGTCTAGGGGAGGGGCCGTGCCCGGGGTGATGTCCCACCCCTCCACCCCTCCCACACGCCCGGCCGGCGTGCTGTCGTGTGCGAATGACGTCACTGCCGCCCTCACCCCTCCCTCCCCCCCAGCCCCGCTCCCTTCCTGACGTCACCGTGTTCGACCAAAGATTCGACTCGACGCAGTCCCATCAGCACGGCAGCAGGGCCGTGGAGGTGCGCCGGCTATTGGCATATCGTTTGACCTTGTTCCAGCTGTGGGGCTCGTTCTCTCTCCCTCTCACTCGCTCTGATGCCCGGCGTCTCTAGGACTTGCCTGTGGGATACGGGTGGGTTGTTTCTGTTTCAGTTCCCCCAAACTCCTTTACACACACTCACGTACGCAAACATTAATTATAGCAGAAATTACGTGGCAGGTCAAATCCTCTAGTTATCCTCGAGTTTGGTGTGGTGGCGTCCACCCGTCGCGAGTCCGGTTCTGCATTTGTATCGAACGAAAATGCGCAGCAGAAAGGGCGAGGGCGCCATAAGGGCAAGGAAGGGCCACGGAGGCAGCCCATCCCATCCCTTCTGGGCCGATAGTGTATACTACAGCCCTTCGTGCCTGCGGTGTGACCCGCGTGACCTCGAGGGCCGATCGCAGGACTGGTGGAAGCCTCCGATTGCCCCAAGGGCTGCCCCAAGGGCTACCGCCTCCAGGGGCCCCAAAGCGCCACAGACAGCCCCAAACCGCATCAACACTTTGTTGAGCAGAACACACAGTTATTCTGTAGATGTATGTAACATTTGTAATGAATAGCTTCGTGCATTGATCCTTTACAATTTTTTCTGTGTGATTTCAGGTGTCTTGCATGAAAACCTGCGCATTGGATCTGATGGAGAGTCTGAGGAGGCATCTGGTGCCTCAGACGACATTGTCTCTCCTGTGAAACTGCGCCCCAAGAACAGAAGACTAAGTGAAGTAGGTCCTAAAGCTGGAATTTCCAGCTTGAAGCTCAACTACTTGAGAATCACCATGTACCAATCTGATAAATTTTATTTTGTTTGAGCAGCAAGATATAAACAAGCGGTTGTCATTGCCTGCCGACTTGCATTTACCAGAATCATTTGTTGCGAAACAAAATGTTAGTCCTACTATTGACGGCCCTCTTAGCAGAGCAACAAGAAGGCAGTCACTTTCTGAAATTGGGTTTGGACGAATGGAGACATACACAAAATTGGACAAACTAGGCCAAGGAACCTATGCAACTGTCTTCAAAGGAAAATCACGTCTAACTGACAATCTGGTGGCACTGAAGGAAATTCAGTTGGAGCCTGAGGAAGGAGCTCCTTGCACTGGTATAAGAGAAGTCTCTCTATTAAAAGACCTTCGCCATGCCAATATAGGTAAAGCACTGGTAATATTTTTAACTTCTTACTACAACTTGCTCTCTTACGGAATTAAGTTACCTTTGTCCCACTTGTGCAGTTACTCTTCATGATATCATTCATACTGAAAAATCACTTACTCTGGTGTTTGAATATCTTGAGAAAGACCTGAAACAGTATATGGAAGACTGTGGGAACATATTAAGTATGAATAATGTCAAGGTAAAGGCTCTTTCCCCATTATATTTTTTACCTTGTATGTCATAAATCTAAATTAAACTTTGTCTCTTTCCTTGTCAGTTGTTCCTGTTTCAATTATTGCGTGGCCTTTCTTACTGTCACCAAAGACGCATATTACACAGAGACCTGAAACCCCAAAATCTGTTGATCAATGAAAAGGGAGAGTTAAAGGTATGCATCACTATTTGCTTTATACTAGACTGTAAACTCTGACAATAGGTCCTATCTTTCCTTTGTAACAAAATTGCTGGCTAACAATTGTTGACATTACTATGATATTTCCAGCTTGCTGATTTTGGTTTAGCAAGAGCAAAATCTGTACCCACTAAAACATACTCAAATGAAGTGGTCACTCTCTGGTATAGACCTCCTGATGTGCTTGTAGGGTGCACTGAATATTCAACACAAATTGATATGTGGTAAGCTAAACTCTATAAAACTTTAAGGTGTTTTTTTTTTTAGAGTCCTAAATCATGATTAATGGGATGCTTATGTCATGTCCAATTTTCAGGGGAGTGGGGTGCATCTTCTATGAAATGGCCTGTGGTAGACCTCTGTTCCCTGGTTCAACTGCTGAAGAACAACTTGGTTTGATATTCCGAGCCCTGGGTACTCCTCCACCTGGTCCTCTAACAGAAATTTATGAAAAAACTTACCGGGCACCTCCAACCGAGCCTCTATTGTCAAGAGCCCCAAGGCTTGACAAAGATGCTAAACATCTTTTATCCAAGTTCCTTTTGGTGAGTTGCTGTTACATTGTATACTCGGTGTAGTGTATATGACATTATTTACCAATTTAACTGGTACTAATTGTGACTTTTGTTTTTCCAGTATGATGCTAAGAAACGGATCTCAGCATCAGAAGCTATGAAACATCCTTACTTCCGTTCACTAGGACCTGGAGTTCATAAGCTGCCTGATGGTACAACAATTTTTTCTCCATCCTGTCCTCTCAAAAATTTGAAAAAGAATTGGTCGTATCTTATGTTGATTGGTGGCAAATTCTGTTACAGTTACATCTATCTTTACTTTACCTGGAATCAAGCTCACAAGAGATCCTGGTTATCGATCATCAAGTTTTCCTAAAACTAACTCAGGATCAAGATCCCGCCGTCAAAGTATGCTGTTATGAGACTGTAGTTTCATACATGCCTCTGTGAGGCCCCTATTATCTGTGATGCCAAGGACTACAGGGCGATCGGTCCGCTCACTAGGCCAGGCTCTTAACTTCTTGTCAACATAAGGAAATGTGGAGATGGAATCTATATGTTTCTGTACCATGATCAATTTTGCTTCTGTGGTGTATTATGCAAGTTTTGTGATGCTGCAAAATTAGAAGAGCTGTTTTTAGATCTCATACATTTTCTGCTGTTTGGAGCCATCTGTATCAATGTTCATGTGCCAACATCATTTAATTGTTCACAGCAATTGCTCTGCATACTTAATGCATATTTGTTTTGTTATCTTCTTTACTTCAATCGTTCTCGGTCTGTTACTACAATTGTTAATATATTTGTTTTATGTTACAAGTCTTGCAATTTTAAAATGAGTCACGCAGGATTGTATTGGATTTATAGTTTACCAAAATCTGTGCATACTTAAATTTATTTAAAGCAGAAACAAATCATCTAATTACTTCCTTTGCAAAGATATATTTTTTCATGTTTTGAATATTCATCAAATCCACTTTAAAAATTCCGAAGTCAAATGTGGAAAATCATGTTGTTTTCCTACAGCTCATATTGTTGCAATGTATGCAGCTTAAGTAAGAAAATGTTCGCTTATAATACCAGTCTATACAGAAGACAGCTAAGCTATTTTTAAATTGTAAGGTTTGCCTTGGTTGAGAAAATTGTTTGTCCACTACATTCCTGACACTATCTAAGATTCATTTCTAGTGAGTGTGTTCGAGGAAACCAATCAATTTTGCTATGAGACTGCTGAACTTCGTTGACATAACGGTCGTGTTCCTTTATTATTGTTTTGATTTCATTAATTACACTGTTGGTCTTGGCTGTTTATTTTCCTATCCAAGAGATATCAATATTATGTACTTGTATCTTTTATTCTGCAGTACTCTGAGAACTGAAGTGGTACCTCCCAGTCTACCATTGGACTATGGTAATTTTATCTCTGATATCAGTAAATTCAACTTGCCATGTCATTTTTAGTAGCATTACATGATTGTAGTGATTTGTATCAACTGCAAGTCTTCACTTGTTATGTAAATTTTGCATAAAGTGTTTGTATATTTTATACCTGACTTTGGAGAGCTATATAAAGGTGTAGATCATACCTTACTGTTGAGCAACCGTCACCCTTATAATTTTAATATGTAGATTTTAATTTTCAGATAATTTATTGATGTTTGTTTATTATGAGACCTGTGTTTATTTTTATTCATATATCTTTGAGGCTAAAACCTTGTTAAAATTTGATGGTGTTGAAAAAAAAGATGTTCATCAGATTATCTTGCGTCCAAAACAATTTAGGTCAGTCAGAATTGTAACGTTTGTTCTGAGAGAAGCTGACCCTGTTAAGAACAAGAACCAATCCTATCTGTTTATGAGGTACAAAAATATAACTTAAATGCACTCTTTTTTGATCAGTGGTCCGTCCAGTACTTGCTTAAGCCCCAAATAAGAGGCTTGTGGAAAACGTCAGCACTCATTGGAAAATTCTACATTGCAAATTTTGCTCAAAGTTATTGTTTCCTTTTCTTACAACGCAGTTGCTAAGTGCTTATCTTTACATACATTATTTGGGAACCTTTCTACCTGTGAAATTCCTTTGAGATTCAATTTACAGTCTATTTAGTTTTGATATAAACAGGTCGTTCAGAATAAACATTTTGTATTTTCAGTGAAACTCTCTTTTAAAAAGAAGAAGTGCTGGTAAATAAGCACACGAAGAAAATATTTTCTATGTTCTGTAAATGTTTTTAAGTCGGTTTAGATTTGACATTAGTCCATATTATGTCCAAGTATGCTACAAATGTTGTTGTCTTTGTATTCTCCTAACAATGTTTTACGTTTAGTTTAAACTTCTTCATAGCCTAATAATATCTTGTAGATCTTTGTTTAGTAGTACTTCATTACATCATAAATACAATGAACAAGTGCAAATGTTGTCTCTGACAGATAGCTTTTAGATTGGAGTTTGTTCAGTAGACTTTTTAAAATTGCTTATTGTTGCTCTGAGTGGGGTTCTTATTTCAGGGGCATAGCCAGAATTGGGTTTTGGAGGGGGATTTGCCATGCTAATTGCCTACTTGTAGGCATTTGTTGTGCTGGTTGCCAACACCTGTCGCCGGTTTTAGAGAGGTTTTGACTCCACCCGGCTACGCCCATGCTTAATTTCATTCACATTTTCACTGTTTACCATGGTACTACTAAAGGTGAGGACATGACAAGTGTTTCTGTACGTCATCTTCAACCAAAGATGCTGGAAAATATTATTTTGTATTTTTGGCTCTTGTTCTCTTAATGTCTCTCTTCTATTGTTTTCCCAAAAAGGTGTTGATTCCATCCAAATAATGTAAATAATTGTATCAATTTTTAGGCTCAATGTGTATGTATCATAATAGTGTTAGAATGAAAAGTGAGCTGCTCAAAGGAGGTGCGTTAACACATTCTGTGCGCTTGTATAATTTAACAGCGAATCCCAACTCTTCGTTATGAACACACAAGATATGAAATGTTCACATGATCTCAAGGTATTACATATTCTAGGGGGGTCTCCCCAGTGAGTTCTTTGAGGAATGTGTAGGTAAGAAATGAAACTCCAGATCTGTTGAGGAAGTCTCACAACATTGGAGTTTTTTTTTATGAACGTGATCTTAGAAATTGGGAGACTGATCATTGGACATTTGTACCTTGTGGACTAGTATGTCTAGAAGTTAAGCTTGGGCAGCTTGCACATAGAATGTGTTAACTGGTACCAAAAATTGCGTCAAAGACTGCTCTTGATTGCCATATGTACAACTTCCCTTTTGGTAGGAGAACCATGGGAAAATGTTCTAAGCAATATTGATGTTAGTGACTTTCAGTGGGGACACAGAAATTGTTAGGTTTTTCCGTCCAAACAGGGATAAAGCTTTTATGCAACTGTGTGTAAAATCTGTCCAGCAGTAAAAGAAAAGGAAACTAAGCTAAATCTATGGCGTTTACCTTGAGAGCTTTTTAAATTAATGATTTTGATGAAAGTAAAAACTGGATAAAAATGTTGGAGGTACCCATTTTATTAGTAGGCACATTTGCTGCCTTGTGCTTCCCATCCATTGTACGATAGGGGTTTTATATTCATGAAAACATCTGGAATAACTGCTTTTTTGTTTCAGTCCAATGCTTTGTAATCAACTCACTGTGAGTGTAGATCAAGTGTCATAAAAAATTACAAAGTAGATCATATATGTAGTAGAACTGCTTTTGGGGATTGTTATTCTTAGGAGGCTTCATTTTGTCGGTCATTCCAAGCATGCGTGCCTCTTAAGTTATCTTTTCCTTGATTTTTTCCCCCCAATATATTGTTATATGAAAATTATATCCTGTCTTTGTTGTGCATTAGAATTTTTCATTAATTTACTATTCAGAGACAATCCTTTTGAAGATTTATTAGTCAGTGTCTCCATTTGAGGAGTTACGGCTATCATTCTTGTATGAAATGTTTTACTTTATTGAGTTTTTTTGTGATGCTGTTGAATTTACCTGACTTAACATACTTTGGCTGTTAAACATGGTGTAATGGATTAATTTTTCTTTTGTAATTTTGACTGTTTCAGTTTCATGATTGTGGTATTTTAGTTATTTAAGTTTTGCCATTTGGTTTATCTCCTTTTTATAGACTGAGTTGAATTAATGCCTTCCATACCCATGAAATTTGCACAAGATGTGAAATGCTGTGGTAGGTTAAAGTGTAGAGGATGTGGCTTGAGGCAAGTGCCGTGGCCCTCCTCCTGGGTGTGGAATCACCCATATGAAATATTTATAGAGAAATGAGGATGTAGAATTGATTAAAGATATTTATTAGATAAATTCTGTAGAGTTGAATTGTCATAGATCTTTTTATACGTCCAACCCACAAATTCGTACTTACGGAAGTCAAACTAAAATTGTTTCATTCACAGACGCATTCCAGTTGATGTACTCAAGGTTATTTCATTAGTAAATTCGCCATCCTGATCAACTTTTCATGGGCACTGACAAGTTGAAGTTTCATGGACTGGTTAGTGTCTCAGTTACTAAGGTCTGATCAGTCCCTGATATATTGAGGGCCTAAGTACTTTCTATAGAGTCCAGTGAACCCTAGGGTAATGATTTTGTTGCAAGATGTACAGAATGGGTTTCATTGAGTAACAAAATTTTGGAATAAATATCTGCAACCCACTTTGATAACTGTGTAGCTCTGAAAATTTAGAAGTGCTATGTGCACCTGAAGTGTTTATTTCATGTTACTACTGGTAAATTTATGATTCATAAAATCTATACAATGTACCCCTCATTGTGTTCATGTTTGAGATCTACCAAACTCTGTTAATGCCATTCTTGAGTTTTAAAGTGTGTTAAATAAGTGTGTAAAATAAAATAGACATACTTAATTTGTAATTGCTCAAATTGATCCAAACCCCCTACGAGTTCTGAAAAATGAACTGTGCATTTCAGTTACAGATTCAAGTCAAAAAGAATTGCTTTTTAGATATTTTTATTCTCACTCGAAGACAGAAAACAGTACACAGCAATGCAACACCCATTTCAGAGGCAAGTGAGATTGTATCATACATCAGCAGTAGTGCAATGATAATGAGCTAGGAAGAGAAAAGGTACACAAAAGACATTCACCACGATAACAATTTTTACACAGGTCGTCTTACTTGATTTATCACAGTGTGCTTCAGGGATCCTTCAAAACACTTTCAGCTGAATGCAAATAACCATTCAATTATTTCTGTATTCAGAACAAATGCAGTTCTGTAATGCCACTTTAAAACTAAGTACGTGGACATGTAATTCATCACTAGACTGAAATAGGTACAATGTGCATGAAAAAAAAATGTCACACACATTACATGTGTTACATTAGCAACTCTACATGATAAAACATGTAAAAACAAAGATATCTTTTGCAAGAGAAGGGTAAAAAAAAAGGATGTGGATCTAATACATATAACATCTTCACTTGTCTTTCTTATCCTTCAAGAGACTATCATGAAGCTTGCAGACATCTGGTTCCAGCAGATCATATAATAACACTCCTTCTTCATCAAAATAACTTGCAACGGACTTCATAAAAGAAGCTTCTCTTTTGGTCTTGCCCTTTCCACAAAATAGAGTAATATCAAGGTGATATTTGTCATCAAACCTGGAAAACACAACAAGGCATTAAAATCGCATAACAGAAATATTTCATAATGCTGACATACATACACTACCAAGGATATTACTTGTTTAAATATGAGCTGACTTCCCAAGTATTGTCAGGATTGAAACCAGCTGGGTCCTTCTGAACTGCCATGACGAAGATGCCCTTCTCTTTGTAAGTTGTATAAAGTGTTAGAAGACCCATAAATGCAAAGTATGTAGACACACAGAAGATGAGCACAGGCCTGTAAGGTTCAAATATCTAAATAATTGACAGGGGCAAGTATGAAATAGGATTCAAAATAACAGCACTGTTTTATGAATGTGAGCCTGCCTTAACAGACAAATAATGGAAATAAAACTTACTTAGATTTGGGGAAGGGGTACAAGTAGTCATAACCCAGAGCGAAGAGGGCAACAGACACAGCTATGCTGCACATGACCAATCTCCCATCCATCAAACTAAAGTTCTCCTGGTATTCATATTTCTTGATAAGAACCTAGAATAATGATAACAGCAATAATTCATTTCACCGTCACGTCATATTTGATAGGTTTAAAGTTATGGGTTTATATTTTATATTCTTTACCTCCTTCACAGCATCATCAAGAGCATTCTTCACCGCTGATCCGTCCCATTTATTGACTTTGAAATACTGTGGGACAGAGAATAAGGTAGTTTGTGAACAGAGGAATAAGCAGAGCATATGTCGTACTCAGCGTCTCTGTAAGACGGGTTATACAGGACACTGATTCAAGGAAATTACCCTCGTTTAAATGGATACTGACAGTGCCCAATAAAAAGGGAAGGGAAACTGCTAACCAGGTTGAATGAATAAATTATTGTAGCTACAGAGTAAAGTAGGTTATGTTTGTTTCACGCATATTGTTTGTTAACAAACTGTTATTTTCAATGAAACTATGAATCATAGACCAGCAGGAGAGAAAATAGGTAAACTGAACTTACCGGCTTCTCATCTTCATCTTTATCTTTGTTGTTTCCAGTCATTTTTCGATAATTTTTGAGGGCCGGTGACGTTGAACCACGCAAAACCACAAATGTCAACGAAAACTCTATACGCAGTTTGCAGTTCCGGAACAGAGTGAGAATAAGCAGCTGCCATGAACTTCTTATTTGCACTCAACATTACTAGAAGAAATGAAGAGTTGGAAAGTAAGCTTTCGATGGAAATTAATTGCGATAACTTGATCTCGGAGATGCGTTTTGATTAGTCAGCATTGGCTGCAGCTCGCATAGGGCTCAGCTGATTTTCCTGGTCATGGGCCATAGGTGGCCATAGGTCGGGACTTCCCCACGGCCAACTAGCAGAAGAGGAAGATGACAAAAACAAACGAAAAGGCGTCAAGCAGAAGAAACATTGTCCTGTCTGCTTGTCAAAATATTAATATTTCTTAATGTAAAAACAATACCAAGGTAAGAATAATTGGGGGAAAAACAATAGGTTTTGCTCGAAATTCGTAGGTTTATTTACATGTATTGCATACGCACTGAAACTCATGGACGCCGAAACCTGACAGTTTCGGAATGTGTCGTTATTTACTGCGGCTGCCGAGGATTGCCGAGCGGGCGGTCTTCTGTTTATGGTATTTTTCACTCCCTCTTTGAATGAGCTTTCTTCCATTCTGCCTCTCAAGGAGGGACCCATTCGTTTGTGCTCGATTGGAGGTGCACCCCTCGATAGGTGGTTGGCAGTGCTTATTATAGCCAACTTTGAATTGTCAGCCGAGTGTTTGCTTTTCTTCTACTCCTTTTGGTAAATACTCATGTAGTGATCAAGTCGTGTGATACTTACCCGCTTTCCGAACTAAGTTCTTAATTTAAGTGACTGTCTGCATTGTTATCTTTCAATATTCCATTTAAGGTTATGTATACGTCTTCATTATCTTGATTTAAAAATATTAAATATTGTCCTTGATTGCTTTTGACAAGCTCTGGTAAATTGTTGACCACCCGTTTTTCTGCTTGCTAAATAAAGACAAGAACAGCGGTAGGAGTTGTCTTTTGCAAGAAGCTAACTGTGCCAATTAACAAACTTTTAATGCCATTCTTCTTTGTTTTAGATCTCTACTTTGGCTGTGTATGAAAGAAAATATTAAGTAAATAGTGTTAAAAATGACCTCAACGCAGCAGCTGGATTTCCAACAAGCAATGCGGGACTTCAAGACTATGTTTCCTGGCATGGAGGATGCTGTTATAGAGGTTTGCCACATAAGCTTGAGGCACATCATGCTCTCTTTTTTTTTTCTTCATATAAATGTGGTAATAATGGGAATTTTCTTCTGTGCAGGCTGTTTTAAGATCGAATCAGGGTGGCGTGGATGCAACTATAGACCAATTATTAGCAATGAACACAGACTATGAAAATGAACAATTGCGGCATCAACTAGATGAAGCTGACGGTCCATCTGACACACCAGATCTCATCCAGTCTGTTGCGGCTGCCAGCTCTTCAGCTGGTGCTTCAGCTGGTGCCTGCGGAGGAGTTGTTCCAGACAATATCTCAAGACTACCAATACATGAGTAAGGATTACATATAAAAGTTACATATAAAAGATGACATTACTGGCATCAGCCTAAGTGTCGTCCATTTTCTCTGAATGTGAATGGCTGAATGACGTCGACGAGCGCCTGCGGTAGCTAGGGTAGGCCAGCCCGCAGGGCACGCGTGCATACAAAAGTGAGAATTGCCTACCCACCAGGCGTCATGTGCTGAAGACCGGCCCAGCTATTTTTATCCTTGTGACAGTGTCATGGACGTACTTAGGATCACCCCCTATCCAAACTATTCTAAGATTTTCTACTAAAAGTCCACTTTATTTTCTGCACAGTGGGAAGCCTTCCCTACGAGAAATCAAAGGCTGGGATCCACCCATGCTGGGACCACTTCCAGATGACTTCCTCAGATTGACCCCGTCGCTCTCCTGCAAGCAGGTATGTCAGTATCGTGGCCCTCGTGTCCTGTGGCCGTGGCCATAAGCCGTTTCCATGATCTGGGAGATGCCGGCATAACAGCCGCACAGTGACACAAGCGTCGCAGGGTAAAGGCGTTCACCCCAGCAGCCGGACACCGAACACGAGCGGACGAGCGGCCCACGGGACGGGACGGGGCATGGGCATGACTGTTCTGATTGCGAGTGGGAGGGAAGGCTACTCTGCGAGGCGAGACGTGGACGGCTGCACAAGTTTCCGACGTGAGGGGAAGAATAGCGGAGCCGGACTAGCGAGCGGAGAGAGCGCCCCTGCAGGACAGAGAGCGTTCTGGAATCCGAGGGGGGCGGGGCGGGACGAGCTTTACCTTCCCGGCCTTCCCTCCCCGACCGTGGCCGCACGGTGAAGGGCAGACGTAGCTGCTGTCAGCGACCGGGCCGGCTGTGGGCGTCGGCGACGGCGACGGATGGAGAGAGTCTAGAGTCATCCTGCCCTCGCCCGCCCTCGCCAATGACGAGTGATACCTCGGCTGCGGTGGCGTGGCGTGGCGCGGCGCGACGCGGCCTCCGCATCAGGTCAACTCACGTCCAGTCACGTCGGGCTGGGCAGGACCAGGACTCGGCGGCCGCGGAGAGGACCCTAGATTGGCTGACCACTTGTGCGAGGGGCGGGGAGGGGGGGGGGGGGGGCAGGACAGAGCAGAGGGCCTCGGAGGCCAACACACCAGGACGACACGTTCAGTGCTCGGCGAGGCGAGGTATCCCGTGTGTGTCGTAGACAATCTCTATCTCCTGTGCAGGGTCGTGGGGCCGCCAGTGAGGTCCCCGTCAGTGAGGTCTACGTCAGTGAGGTCCCCGTCAGTGAGGTCCCCGTCAGTGAGGTCCCCGTCAGTGAGGTCCACGTCAGTGAGGTCCAGGGCAGTGAGGTCCCCGTCAGTGGGGTTCCCGTCAGTGAGGTCTACGTTTTGCCGATGCCGCGGATGGACAAGGTCGGGCCGGCCCCGGTGAAGCGCTGAAGCGCGCTGTGTGACGACTGAGGCCGTGGGTCCGGGACCAGGACCAAGACCAGGGCGAGGATCATGTGGAAGCAGTTCGTGACCCAGCTGCAGCAGCGGGGGCGGCAGCTGCAGGCGCGCCTGCAGGAGCGGCAGGCCCGCTTCCACGCTCGCCGCGCCCGCAGGCGCTACCTACGCCGCGAGAAGCACCGCCGGCGGGGCGAGCGGGAGGCGCGCTCGTACGCCGCGCTCGCCCAGCGCTGCGCCCGCACCACGGCCACGCTCTTCGTTGAGGGCAGCCGCGCCTTCAGCCAGTACATGGCCCCCGAACTCTCCCACCTGCACTCCTACGTGCATGCGCCCGAGGACGTGAGTAGGGAGGAGGAGGAGGAGGAGGGGGGGGGGGCATGGGACTTCCCCTGCGTGACGGCCTGGGGATGAGAGGGAGAAGGGAAGGGCAGAAGTTTGGACTCTGCTGATCGGTGGTTAATGCCCGTTCTGCTTCTTTCTGTTTTACAGACTATGATGCTGAGCCAGCAACTGCTGCAAGCCAGGTTCGCTGAGAATCAGCGGGTTCGCGGTGTGCTAGGCGACAGTGCGGCAGACCCGGAACTCGACCAGTTCCTTGAGGACGAGCGCATCGCCCTGTTCCTTCAGAATGAAGAGTTCATGGCAGAACTGAGGTGGAACAAAGACTTCCTGACTGCCCTTGAAAAAGGTTTGTGGTGGTGCTGACCTCGACGTCTCACCCTACTTTTTGGACCCACTCAACTCCCTATGATTGTGCATTATATTTGCATTCTACTACGGTCAATTTTTGTCTGATTATCTAGAACAAAGTGCAGAATCTCCTACTGGCGAATTACCCTACAAGTCTTCTGGTGGACTTCATGATGATGACCTGTTCAGAGAGCGTCTTCGAAATATGGGCAAATGTATGTTAATTTCCAATATTCCTTTTTTTCAAACTGTATGTATATTGTCTTCCCTCTTGGCTAACATGACAATTTTCTGATTACTTTTGCAGTGTCACGCAAAAAATTTGCACAACTGGCCAGAATGTTCACTGGGCGAAAGAAACGGAGTGCAAAACAAATTTTGGGGCATAGTGCAGGGCCTTCCAAAGATTCGCTCCTGTTAAATTCAGAGCCCTTACTGTCTGCTGAAGATGAAGACAATGAGAGTGATCAAACCAACACTCAGGACAAACACCACGAGGGTAACCATTTGTAATACTGGAATGGTAACAGATCTTAGTGGATGGTATCCATGCTCCTTCTACCTTAGAGTGATGACCTATTTCATTTGAAACAGTTTCAAATAATTTGTTAATAACTTGTGATCCAGAGTACTTAAAAAAAATAAAAAAATGACTTGACATGAAACCGCTTGCTGTAAGTGGTTTGTCAACAAGATAATAATTTGAATCTCTCTGGAATGATAGCAATATGATGTTTTGTATGATATTGAAATCTCATGTTACACTAGTATACGTAATTTAGAAGTGCAAATGAAAATATTTTGCAGTTTGTCGTACAGAGAATCTCCTCATATGCATTATTTCAGCGTAATTACTCTTATGAACTAGAAAATTTAAAGGTGCTCCTCTGATCTCTAAGTGAAAGTAGGTCTTTCAAAACTGGAAATTCTCATATTAATTATAACCATTTATATGTCTTGTGAAGAGCAAGAGAAATCAAGCTCAGTCCAGCTCAGCTTTCTGATTTGTTTTCTGCTGAGTTTATGGATTGTTGTTACCTGTAAGTTTAGTTGTTGAATTTGTCAAAGTTATAGTGCTGTGGTTCTTAAACATACTTTTTTTCACACATAAATTACCATATCTTTTAAGTCCTTTATGTGTTAATGCACATATCTAGTGCTTGTTGATCTTTCATTCAATTTGATTTTGTAATTTAGATCTGATGATAGGGCCTGGGATCAATTTAGTGTGTTGATGTTATTGCTGAAAGAAGGCCTCTTGGATTCTTTCATTTTTTTACAAGAATCATAGCTGGAATGTAAATTTTAGTCAACTTTAACATCAACAAACTAAATGTATCTCAATGTTGAAATACCAAACACCATTTTGATATGTATCTCGCTAGTCATATGTTGACCATTTGATTTTTGTACAGTAATAGTATTGTTAATTTCATACTCGTTTTTTCTTTTTGTACTGACAGTATTTCATTCATATTATGGTAGTCAAACCTTTACGGTTTTTTCATTCTGTTTGTTACCTTTGAAAATGCTATGCTTGTTGAATGTTGATTTTAATTTTAATGTTACCTAGAACAGTGTGCCATATGAAATGATACTGTTTGTGAAGCTTGTACTGTATTGATAAAACAGGAATAATGCTTTATCTATACATTTTGTATACCAAGCTCATGTTTCTATTGTTGTATTGAGTAGATTTCATACCAAGTGAGCATTGTTTACTTGTGTAAGATGCTATTGAGAAATCTGGCCTCACATGATTCTGAAAATAAATGCCATTTTTAAGATGACAGTAGTAATTTATTATGCCTAAAATTCCACAATACCTAAGAGTACATCAAATCATCTGGCAAATTAAATCCACTGGTGTTTTGGGCTAACTTCCAATACCGCCAACGTGCAAGATGTGCAGCAGATTTAGGCTGTCGATCACGTGTCATGAGTCCCTTCATACATCCACCAGGACGAATATATTCTGTAACCCAATTCAATAAAAAATTAGTATTCTCCTCCAAGCAGACAGACAGCTCTTCTTTTCATTTTCATAATTTGGTTCATACCTTGAGGAGTTGAAAAATCAGCAAAATTCCATATCATTTCACCTCCTAGTTGACCATTAAGCCGTAGAAGGTCAAATGCTGGGAAATGCTTATGAAGCGTTAGACTTTGATAGTCCTCAGTCCACATTACAGCAGGCAACTGCAAGGAATTTATAAACATACATTTTCTTCTTTGAAACCTAAAACTGAAATTTTACAGTACACAGTTTGTTACTCACTTTGTGGAAGCCACTCAAAGAACCAGCCCCATATTCTGACATAATGACAGGTCTCTGCCATTTGTCATGCCACGCTTTTAATTCTTCAACTGTTTGTCTTTCGATAAGAGGTAGTAGACCAGAATCAGAGTACCAAGCTGCATATCGATTTACACATATAATATCCATGTGTTTCACCTATACATAAAATCAATATTTTCAACCCTGACTTCGCTTAATGAATGTTCTTGACACAGCCCAAAAGAAAAAGTACAAACCGCTTTGTCATTATGCCACTGTCGACTTGTGACAAATGTAACTGCTCTTGTTGAGTCAAGGGAACGGATGAGGTCAGCCAAAGTGCTGCAATAAATTTAGAACAAGTTATTTTTCTATAATCAAAGCATGAAACTGAGACTTTAATAAGATAAAGTAACAAAATTTAAAAAAAAAAAAATTGTCTTACCCAAAATAACTATCAGCCTGTGGCAAGTCAGAATAAGGTTCATTTGAAATAGACCATGCAATAACACTAGGATGATTTTTGTCTCTTGCAATAAGTTCATTTATAACTGCTTTGTGATGAGACAGAATCTCATCTCCAAATGAACTGAGGGAGAAACAAGTTAAGAGAATAATTTGCATGCAGAAACAGAATTATTAAAGCAAGAAAGTAAAATAATGTCTTACTCAATGGTGCAGGCAGGAGTTTCTGCAATAACAAGTATGCCATACTGATCAGCTAAATTCATTATTTCTTCTGAATATGGATAGTGTGAAGTTCGAATGGCATTGGCACCCAGCCACTTGATTAATTCAAAATCCCTAATTGTGTGTACTAAATCCAGTCCCTTTCCTCTAAGCTAAACAAAAACAAAAGTAGGGGGAAACGAGATTAAGCCAACAACATTTCCTGTAGCCTCTACAGAGGCTATCTAGAATTAACAGACAATAAACTTGCAAGACTCATTAATATTTCTTACATGAGAATCTTCATGCATGCCAAAGCCCCTCAGATAAACCGGCTTGTTATTGACCATTAAGGTTGATTTGTTCCATGAGACTGTGCGTATCCCAAATGGGAGTCTATACACATCAACAATGTTTCCTTTTACTATCAAAGTTACCTGAAACAGAAAACCTCTCAGCACTGACATGCAGAAATTTTAATAATAGCAATATGGCTGACAATTTACCAATTTACCTCAAAACTGTACAGGTACCCTGGTTTGGGGTGCGAAAGTCTAGGCCACCACAATTTTGCTTGTTTTATAGAGATTTCTGAAGAGCATGTAGTAATAGAACGATGAACTTCACTGCCCCCTTGAGTAAATATGGAAACAGCACAGCTTACATCATCTTCACTACCCTTGTACGTGTGTGATACTGAAAACTGAATGGTTCCGACAGCTGATAGGTCCTCATCTAAAACAAATCAATGACCACTGATTAAACCAAAAAAAATAAATATAAATATATATATATATTAAAAATACATAAAAGGCACAACAAATGTGAACTACTCCTACTGTCAGTTCCATAAGTGACATCAGTGGCCAGAGTAATGTCGTCAATGTGTGTTGAGGGGAGAGCAAGCAGATAAACGGGCCTATGAATTCCAGCATAATTAAAGAAGTCAAATTTTTGCGTGTAGGTAATGTACCCAGATGGGTATCTGTTGAACAAAAGGGATCATATGAGATACACTTGTTATTGAGATACACATGATTTAATATTTAAAAAAAAAATCCTGAGGTTTACCTCATTGTATCATTTGGATGATGTATCTGCATCTGAGGTAGAGTGACATTTGTAAGGGTGTTGTTGACTGCAACCGTCAGAGTATTGGAAGAGCCATAATTTAAAACAGAAGTCACCTCCAGCTCAAATGGAAGATGACCTCCAGCATGCTCCCCCACTTGTTCACCATTCATCCACTGTTCAGAGGTCCAACATTTTGAAAAATGTTATTGAATTAAAAATGTGTTAGTTCATATTTTCATTAAAAAAAGAGAGAGAGAAACTTACCACTACAGCATGGTAATGGACACTTCCGAATCTAACAAATACCTTCACATCGTCTTCAGACCACCGTTTGGGAATGAAATGCATTTTTCTGTACCACACCCAGCCAACAAAGTCTCTTACAGAAGGATCAGTTGGAATGTCATTATAACTGGCTGGCACAGGCATGAGCTGGCAATGCTGCCCAGACTTTCATGTGAACAAGAAAGGTGGTTTAGAGCATGATGTTCACAAGATTTGGTCGCCACTAGAAATATTGCCACTAAGGGAGCTCACCAGTTTGTCATCTTGATGTTCATGAATGTACCATTTTTCAGAAAAACCAACGTCCTGCTGAAGATTTTGCGGAGTGGTGCAGAACGTCCAAAGTCCGTCAAGAGATTTGACTTCTCTTAATTCGGACTCATAAGGATACAGAATGGCGGCAACAAATTGTTGTGCTAATCCAAGCACGTAAATAAATGTAAGAATGTTCCGTAGATTTAGCATCGTGCAGCAGAAGAGGTAAGAGACGTGTCGGAGCTTGAATACTAAGCGAATGACACCATCGCTTTCATAACTCCTATCAATGATAAGCAGATGATTATTTAACCTGAATTTTACACATCCAGACGATGTCGCAGCTGACAAGTGCGCAAATAATAATATGTATCAGTTAAATAAACCGATGATGACAAAAAAAAGATGTGAACATATGTAAAATACATTATTTGATAAATTTCAAATAAGAAATATTTTACCAAATATTAAAGAAGTCTACTTATTCAAACGGGAATACCAGACAGACACAAAAACAAAAACAATGAAAGCCGGCACGGAGAAGGGGGAGGGGCGGAGGCACCGGTGACGCCCCACGCCCGCCCACGCCCATCCTGGACGACGCCCTTTTGTTTACGGTTTTATTTTTCATTTTATGTGTTTAATGTTTGGAACAGTGGTCAGATTTCATCTGACTGGCTTGCGAGCTGGAACAGAAATGCCGGGAACACGTTTCTGGAAATTCCGCTGGATTATTTCAAATAGCCCGCCATCTCCTCCAGCTCCCTGCACCAACTGCTCGGTATCGTAGTCACAGAACTTGATCTAGACACCTCAGAGAGGTAAAAATGAAACAACCATTTAAAAAAAATAGCTTTCAAGTAAGATGTTCAAATTTGTGTGGGAGTAAGTCCTTTGTTTTAGTTGAGTTTCAGGTTTTCAGAGACCTGGAGACATACGGCGCCCTCTGTCGGGCTTTAATGGAACTACATTTTCCTCCATTTTCTCGAAGGGCGCTAACTGCTCACTTAAGCGCTTAAACGCGGGCCTGCTGAAATAAACTACCTATCTGATGGCCTGACATAATGCATCGCAACCTGAGGAGTCCCCATACGAGTGTTTCAGGCGTTTGGAACTGCTGTATTCCGTTGGTTCGGTTTGTGGACGGCACATCTGGGTGGGAGGTCGCGCCTTCCCTTCCCTTCCCTCCCGCCCCTTCCAGGATCAGGGAGGACCTCCCTCTCTTCCTCTCTCGCCCCCGCCCCCTCCCCTGCTGCTGCTGCTCTGGTGCTGATTCCTGCTGGCCTGTGGCTGTCTGTGGCCTGGCATTGGCAGTGTGCAGGAGAGCCTTGGGTAAGGCACAGCGTGGCACAGCGTTGGCGCGTCCGCACATCAGGTCCGCATCGCGCGTCTCTCTCTCGCCTCGCCGTCGTCGTGCGAGTGGGAAGGAGAGGGAAGGGGAGGCTCGGGGCGAATGTGGCACACGGGCGTGAGCGTGCCAGCGACGTGATAGACACCCGCTGGAAGGACAAGAAGGCCGTGGCACGGCACCGCTGGCACCGCACGGCCATGCAGCACCATGAGGCTACAGCCACGGGCGCAACGCGCACCGCGTTCTAGTGACCAGGGACCTTCACGGCCGTCTTGACTTGCCCCGCTAGCGACTCGGCTCCGCGGCTGCGCCAGTCACTGTCCGCCTGGCCAGCCCGTGTTTTGGTCCCGTTCCGTGCGAGTGCTGTCAGCGCTCGGCCGTGTGTGTGCGCGCGCGTGCGTGTGTATGTGTGTGTGAGCGTGTGTGACGTGAATGTGCCTAGCAGAAGATCTGCTCCAGTGCCAGCAAAATGCCTCTCTTCGGGAAGAAGGACTCAAAAAAGTCGAAGAAGGAATCGAAAGATGCGGAAAAAGTGCCCTCCGTGGACGACAAGTATAACCTAAAAGAACTTCTCGGCACGTAAGTACTGGAACAGGGGGCTGTTCGACGTTTATTTTGTTTTGTCAACCAGGGCGCATAACCTTAAAATGCCTTGGTGTATTTCTGCAACTGTGCCACAAGTCGTTTTTGTTCCGATGTTATTCTGGCCGTGGCTGCTGTCAGAACATGCTTTAACCATATTGCTTAACTTTCTGACGTCCCTCTTTATTTTTAATGATATTTTTATTGTTTTTAAATTGTAATTTAACGATTTTGAAACTTAATTTTGATGCAGTGTCATATTTGTTGCATGTTTTCCCTGTTTATTCTGTTTTGGAAGTTATGTCTCAACACTGTCAGTACTCAGATGCTTAATATTAAGACACTTAAGCATGTTGATCAATGTTTCCCTTATTCCCCATGTGATAATCTTTTTTCTGTTTGGAAATTTGGTTCTGGTTGCTCTTTGGACATTCTACCATGTGTGGAAGTGGGGTAATATTGAAGTCAGGTTTTTGACATATAAATCCACATTTGCTTAAAGCATTGCTTAAGCTTAAAGCAATAGACACTGACTTTAAGACCCTGCTTAAATAAGTCCCCGTGCGCATGCCTGGCCCCCTAAGCCGGACGAGCAGCCGGACAGCTTTCTCCGTGCCAGAGGCTCTCAGCTGCCCTCGGCCCTGGCGGAAGGGCGGATTTTGGAGGGGCCGTCCTTAACGCTCTGCTTAAGCGTCGTCTGCTACCACGCACGTCGTTGTGGACGCGGACCGCGCTGGTGACGGGGCGCTACCCGTCTCTCTCGCACACCACTGGCGGTGTGGACGGGCAGGAGAGAGAGAGAGAGAGAGAGAGAGAGAGAGAGAGAGAGAGAGAGAGAGAGAGAGAGAGAGAGAGAGAGAGAGAGAGAGAGAGAGAGAGAGAGAGAGAGAGAGAGAGAGAGAGCAGTTATCAAAGCCACGTAGGAGGCTATTGGGGCGTACCGTGCAGTTACAACACGCCTTGAGGAGAGGGGGGGGGGGAGGGGGTCTCCGATCCGAACGCGGGCTCTAATGTATGCACTGTCATTTCGAGATATTATCGCGGCAGCAAGCTTGTTTCGCCTTATCAATAATGGGCGTGTAGCGCACCCAGCTCGGATAAAGTTCGAACATTTTACCGAACGCGTCTGGCGCGCATGGCACGGCGGCTGGCCCTCGCGACCTCTGCGACCGGCCGAGCCCTGCCTGTCCGGCCGCCGCCTGCCGCCGCCCAGCCCGGGCAGGGGCAGCCCAGGTGCTGGCTGCTGGTCTTGGTGCCGTGCGGTGCGGTGCGGGGCGGCCCGGGGGTACTTGCGGCGACTTGTGGCCACGCTGTCAAAACCACAAGGTCCGCTGCGCAGAGCCCGGCCCGGCCCGCACCATGCGACTTACTCCATATCGCGTAGCGCCCCTTCAATCTCCCCCCCCATTTTAAACGCGTTTTTTATTCCACCTCCACCCTCCACCTCGGTAACTGTTCTTTGCTGGATAATTGTTCCTGCCGTCGCACCTGTAATTGATTCGAAGTTTCAGGGCCGGATCGAATCGGAAAGATAGGGTTAGCAGCCGTTGGTGTACGGAATCGAACCAGAATCGGACGGCAGCGTAGCGCAGGCCGGGCGCTGACCACCACGCGTCCGGCCCGGCCCGGCCATTCGATGATTCGCCTCGGTCGTGCCGTGTCGCTGCCCCGCCACCATTCGCACCTGTTTGCCTCTGTTCTCGTGCCGGCGACAGCACAATTCTCAGCAGCGGCGAACCGCACCGGATATTCCAACCCCGTGCCCGAGTATGAGAATGTTAGCCATCGGAAAGCGACCGCAGCAGAGACTGCCGCGGCGTAGACCAGCTGGACTTCCCTCTATCAAATCGCCCGTTTGATTTTCCATATTTCGCCACTTTCACGCCGCCGTTCCTCCTCGCCGCTCCGCCACTCTCCGCTCCTTCCATTCTCCGCTGCTCTTGGCATTTCCCTCGGACGCTGCTCCTCGCCGTTTGCCGCCGTTTCCAGCGCCGATGCGATGCGCCTCCCGTCTCCTCTGTCTCGCTCGCACCCGTTGCACGCGCGCGCACGCCCCCCGACCCCCCGGCCGGAGGGACAAGGACGGGACGTGTCCGAACTTCCACGCCTCGCCTTACACAACGCCGAGGCAAACCGAACCCATGACGATGACGGGCCTAAATGGCTTTGAACTTCGGTGCGCGCACAGAACTTGACGAGCTTTTGTCTCTCTCTCTCTCTCTCTCTCTCTCTCTCTCTCTCTCTCTCTCTCTCTCTCTCTCTCTCTCTCTCTCACACACACACACTCACTCACTTCCACGCCCGCTTATGTAGGCATAGGCATGTGTTGGGGCTATTTCGGTCTGCCCATGTTGTGTTGTGTGGGCCCTCCACGGCTCGCGCCCTCGGCTCTCTCGCGGCGCCCAGGTGCGGAGAAATGACGTAGTCAAATAAGTGCCGAGTTGACGCCGGCCCGGGGGGGGGGGTGCTGAGGCAGCCAGCGGGGGCCCTCAGGTCACGTGACAGCCACGACAGCCGAGGACCGAGGTCACGAGTCGCGGGTTCAAACACCGGCCGCGGTGCTGATGGAAGGTGCCATTCATTGACCGAGCGGCGCGGGCAGCGCGCGCCGACCTCGGGTCGGGACTGGCGGCACGGCACCTATCGGTACACCAGCCGGAGCCCCAGGCTGCTACCGCAGCTACCGCAGCTACCGCCACCGCATCGCCTTTAGAAAACGGGAAGGATTTGGTTTGAGGAAGGCGAGAGCAGAAGACTAGGTCAAGAGGAGGTGTCTGAAACACTGGCCGCGTCGCTGCGGCAGCTGCGGCAGTGCGGCGCTGCTGCTGCGTGTCCATGGGCGGTGGGCGCGGGGCGGGCTTGTCGTGAGCAGTAACTATTATCACGATGTGGCAGCGGCAGCAGCGGCGGCAGCGGCGGCCCCGGGGGCTGCCAACCCCGCCCAGCCCGGCCCAGCCCGGTGGGGTAGAGAGGGTCGGCCGGGGAGCGTTCTTGGCCTGTCCGGACGGGACGTCTGTGGGGCGTCTGGTCAGTTCTGGTCAGTCGTCGTTTGGAACGTCCGCGCGCGCCTGGAGAAGTAGTACACAGGCGGGATGGTGAAAACTTGAGGTGTACAGCCGCTGCTTTAATCTTTGAAAACTGCATATGGAATTTTAAGACGGGGCTGTTCTAAAATTTTACGACGACGGTTTGTGGAGGTTCTCAGAAATTCAAAGAGGCCGGCAAGCTCTCCCTGGTTCTCTTCGTGGGGTCCCGGGAGGTCCCGTGGGAGATGAGGCATCCTGAGTGATGTGGTGCGCGCGTGCGTGCGTGCGTGCGTGCGTGCGTGCGTGCGTGCGTGCGTGCGTGCGTGCGTGCGTGCGTGCGTGCGTGCGTGCAACTCCGCCGTCTAGGAGGAGATGAACTGCACGTCAGAGACCTGGGAGAAGTGCGGGCGCAGCCAGCTCCGGTGGACCGGCCCCGACCCCCCGCGGACCTCGCGTGGCAGGTGATGCTCTTGTTGTTGACAACGCCGCCGAGGCCCCCGCGGCCCCCCTCTGGGGTCCCCTGACGGTCCCCCGCCGCTCCCGTGACGAGCCCTGCCACTTTATTTATCACCACATTTTTCACCAGCTGTGCTGCGACGAAGTGTCCAGCAGCCGGGCCGGGCCGAGCCGGGAACTTTTTACCACGAGACAACACCCGGCCCGGCCCCGGCCCCAAAGTCTCAGCAGCTGCGCGGACTGCAAAATTACGGCAAAACAATTGAAACTTTTTCATGCGCGACGGGCCGGCGCGGCCGGTCGGCCGTGGGCCTGCGGCTGCTTGCGGCGCGGCGGTCGGAACCAATTTCGAGTCGTTTAAAACTTTGTTTTTCTTGGCTCGACTCGACACGTGAAAGCTGTGCAGAGCGCTGAGCGCCGTGCGCCGCCCTTGTCGATGAGGACCCGACCGATCCGATCCGCGGGAGTCCTGGAGGCGAGCGGCGAGGATCTTGGTCTTATCAAGCGGCGGGGGCAGGCTGTCTCTGTCGCTCCGCCGGGGCCGGGGCCGGTGGAGTGAGACAAGACAATCTCTCCGCATCCTCCGCCGAGCCGAGCCGAGCTGTGCGATGAGCTCGGACCCGCACCTGCCCGTCCCGTGTCCCTCCCGTCCGCCGTATGGAGTCTGGAGTCGTGAGGCTGTGCAAGTGCCATGGCCGTGCCGCAGCCCGCGGCGGCAGCGCGCCAGACACGGCGCGGACACGACCGGCCACGGCACTGCCGCCCCGCCCCGCCCCGCCCGTCCGCCGACCCCAGACTCGGCCGTGCGGTGCGATATTTATACCGCATTTTATTACGCCGCGCCCTTTCCCGACCGCTCCATGCCGGCTCCATGCCATTTTTCGTATTATTTGTCCTCCCGATAAAACGGCTTTTCTTATTACTTCGGGGCGGTACGAGTACAGGGCGCGCGCGGTGCGGTGCGGCGCGGTGCGGAGGTGTGTCAAGGCTGCGGCCCGGCACCACGGCCCGGCACCACGGCCTGGCATCACGGCCTGGCACCACGGCCGGCACCACGGCCTGGCATCACGGCCTGGCACCACGGCCTGGCATCACGGCCTGGCACCACGGCCCGGCACCACGACCCGCACCACGGCCCGGCACCACGGCCTGGCATCACGGCCCGGCACCACGGCCCGGCACCACGGCCCGGCACCACGGCCTGGCACCACGGCCCGGCACCACGGCCCGGCACCACGGCCCGGCACCACGGCCCGGCACCACGGCCCGGCACCACGGCCCGGTACCACGGCCCGGTACCACGGCCCGGTACCACGGCCCGGTACCACGGCCCGGTACCACGGCCCGGTACCACGGCCCGGCACCACGGCCCGGTACCACGGCCCGGCACCACGGCCCGGCACCACGGCCCGGCCCGGCGTGCACGGTTCGGCTTCGGTCTCCTTTTCGGGGTCCGACGTCGACGCACGTCCAAGAGTCGGCGTTAAACACGCCATCCGCCGCATCCAAAACAAATAAGGACATGAGCCGATCCGATCCTCACGGCGTGGCTCCGCGTGGCTCCGCGTGGCTGCGTCGTGGCCGGCGAGTGCCGCTGCCTGTGTCTCTGTCGTCTGCATCCGCTGCACCCACGCAGCGGACGGGACGGCGACAGCCAGAGTGAATGGACTGCTTGGCTTATTATGGAGTCGGCCTGGAGTAAGCAGCAGCAGCAGCTTCTAATGCCACTGACCCCTAAAACTCGCGAGAAATATGTCAAGAAGCGGGCATTTACTGTATTACGTGATGTTGCACTTCGTAGTCAACAGAAGAAAATAAAATAAAATCTTTCAAAAAAATCTCGCCCTAGCACTGGTGAGAATAAATTCTGGACTGGTGCACACAACACTTAGCTGTGTAGTGTGCACCAGCAGCACTGATGCATATGACTTCTAGCCGTCTAATTTGCACCAGCACTAGTGCACATAAAATTTAGTCGTCTAATTCGCACCAGCGCGGGTGGTGGAAGGGTGCTGGTGCACACAAGGTGTAGGGGGTTTGTGGGCTTATTCACACCAGTGCTGGTGTTAATAGACTCAATTTTATCACAGTGCGTCCGTGGGAGAATTCTTTGGTGTTCGCGGGGGGTCCCTCTGTTCGTCAACCAGTTTCCCCATTTCTGGTGCGAATAATGAGCTGTCGTCTGCTGGCGGATGCCTGCATGGGCTCCTGCACCTGGACCGGCCCGGACCATCGTTATTTGCAGGCCACAGCCACCGCCGCCGCCGCCTCGTTAAATGTTGCATAATAATTTCGCGCACCGCGGGGACGTCGGCGCGTGGACTTTTCTTCGTCGTCTTCTTTTTACTTTTAAAGAAAACATTATTTTTACAACCTAGCAGGAAAACGACGGTACGGGGACTGGGCCGGGCAGGGACTGTACTACAGGGGCTGCCGGCTCGGCTGGCTGGCTGGCTGGCTTGGGCCAAGGCCTGCCTGCTATGGGCCCAGTCTTATCGTATCGAGGGTGTCATGACTCTGTGCTCTTTATCGATGGGAGCGGGAGGAGGGGGGGGGGGGATGTGACGCCCTGGTCACCTATCGACCCCATGTGGGGGGGGGGGGGGAGGAGGAGGAGGAGGTTGTGTGTGTGTGTGTGAAGAAAAAGGGCGTTATAACTTCATCTCCTCACAGTGTGTGTGGTGTGCAACATATGAGACAGGCGCCCGCCGAGCGGCGTTATTCTGAGAGACGCCGCTGTTATCACGACGTGCCATTTTATATTTCGCTTTTGTGAAATGCAAACATCCAGCGTGGGAGGGAGGGAGGGACAGGACTACACGAACTCGTTCCCGCCGACGAATATATTTTTTTCCCAAATACGTACGTATACGTAA
>CM076255.1:6872519-6910019 GCA_038380765.1 Odontothrips loti
GCTAGACCTTCGACCTTCCCGTCTCCTTCCTTCCCTACGTCGCGGGTGACGTTTTTTCTTTTCTTTGTGAAGGTGTGCGTGTGGCGTGCGGACGTGAGCGAGTGTGAAGCGACCGACATCATCCCTCCCCCTCTATCCATCTATCCATCTACCTACCTATCTATCTATCTCTGCCTGCGGGGGCGTCAAGGAGGACGAGCGGCATGGAATCTGGACCACCGGGGGGGTGGGGGTGGGGCGGCCCTGGGCGGCCCCCGGGGACACGATGGGCTCGCCCTATCCTAAGGGGTTGGTCCCTCCCTCCCTCCTCCACCGCCAGACCCACACCGCCCCCTCAGCCCGGCTAGGCCGCACCTGTTGCAATTTGATTTGCTGGCTGGGAAGAGGCTCCCCCCCCCCCACCACCAGCGTTATCGGCCGGCGCTTGCGTGGCCCGAGGCCTCAGGCGGGGCGGCGGGGGCCTCGGTAAGCCTCCGGGGCCCGCGGCGACAGCCTCTCCACTCTCAGCCAGTTATTGTTGAGCCCCCCCCCCACCCGCCCCCTCGCACCGGCACTGAGGATGGATGGAAGTCACGATCATCAATTTTGTTGGTCGAAGCGGGACTTGTTGATGCTGTTTTGATCTGAAATAAAGCTGAGATATGAGATCTTAGAATGGGACCCGGGTCGGCGCCAAGAGTTCAAAAATGGGGACGGCCATGTCTTTGTCATTCTCAGTGCTACAAGGCAGCGTGTCGGCGGGTAGGGGTGGCCCTGGCGTGACCCGGGCCGGAGGGTCGGAGGGTGCCTGGGCCTGAGCAGGGGTGCTGAGCTGGGCTGGGCTGGGCCGATCCCCGGACCGGGCCGGGCCCGATTCGTCCGGTCGGCTGGTGCCCGCTGGCCTGCCGCTGTCCTGCCGCCGGTGCGGTCTAGAGTCCCCTCCGTCCCCAGCCTCCGCCTCCGGCCTCCGTCCCCGGCCTACGCCCCCGACCTCCGCCCCCGACCTCCGCCCCCGGCCTCCACCCCTGACCTCCACTCCTGACTTCCGCCCCCGGCCTCTACCCCTGACATCCGCCCCCGGCCTCCTCCTCCGACCTCCGCCCCCGGCCTCCACCCCTTACCTCAGCCCCCGGCCTCCGCCCCGGCCTCCACCCCTAACCTCAGCCCCGGCCTCCGCCCCCGGCCTCCACCCCTAACCTCAGCCCCCGGCCTCCGCCCCCGGCCTCCGCCCCCGGCCTCCGCCCCCGGCCTCCGCCCCTGGCCTCCACCCCTGACCTCAGCCCCCGGTCCCCTCTAAGCCGCGGTGGTCGCTGCGGCTGCGGCCGCGACGACAAGGGACAACAGTTTGCGTCGTCGTCTCGCTGGGCTCCGCGCTCCGCTCCGCGCCCCGCGCCGCGGCGTGTGCTGCTGTATTGCTGCAGCCGCTGCTGCCGCTGCTGCCGCTGCTGCCGCTGCTGCTGCTGCTGCTGCCGCTGCTGCTGCTGTTGGACTGGCGCTGTGGGGAGGGGCCGGGAGCGTGGCGGCGCGTGGCGGCTCGTGGCGGCGCGTGGCGGATCTGATCGGACGGGCTCGGGTCACAGACATGACAGGCGGGGCGGGCGCCACCACGGCCCCGCCGACCCCCCGCAGTGATCGTTAGAGCCGACTAAGGGTCAGTGGCTATCCGCAGGGTGCCGGAGGGTGCCGGAGGGTGCCAGAGGGTGCCGGAGGGTGCCGGAGGGTCGGAGCTAAAAATGAAGTCAGCCCCCGATGCCGCTGCCGCTCCGCCACCACCACCCGCGCCTCCGCGACGCGCCTCGATTTGTTCTCGTCCAACCAAGTCCCCGTACAGCCTCGTCCGGGGACATTTAACGCCCCCGCTCGGAGAGGGGCCCCATCCGGGGCTCATTTCCCGCCGGACGGAACAAAACTGCGTTTGAGACCCCCGAGCCGGGCCGGGCCGGCCGCTTCCCGGCTGATGGCTTTGCCTCGGCTTGCCCTCTGGGTCCGGGCGGCGCTGGCCTTTGGCAGGCCTCTCCCTCGGCCCTTGAGGCGCCGGACTCCCCCCCCCCCCCCCCCGTGCCGCCAAGCCTGTTGCGTCTGTCTCTTTCTCACGGATGCGTACCTTCCAACGACGCATCTCTCTCTATCTCTGTCTCTGTCTGTCTGTCTGTCTGTCTGTCTGTCTGTCTGTCTGTCTGTCTCTCTCTCTCTCTCTCTCTCTCTCTCTCTCTCATCCCTCTCTGCCATCGTCACGTCTGTGTGCCGTCAAACACAGACTCAGCACGTGCCTTCACCCCACCCCCTTCCTCCTGCACCCCCCCCCCCGTGGTTTCCACCCCCTTGGCACTGGAACAATCCCCCCACCCTCCCCACCCCACCCGTTGGGGGCTGTCACTGAAGCACATACTGCCGTTCCCGACAACCCCCATACCTTATCGGTCAGGACCTGGTGTTGGAACCATCCCAGGCTCCCCCGACCGGCCCTGCCCACCCCTCCAAGGTCAGGTACTTGGGGACGGCCCCTGAGTGTCCGCGCGGACGCCCCCCCGGGCGGTGGCGTCGCGTGCGGTCCGGCGCTGAGCGTCGGTGACCCCCGTCGGCGGCCATGGCTGCTCGCACACTGCCCCCATCGCGCCCCTCCAAGACGACGACGGCGATCGGGCCCAATTAGGAACGGCCAGCGGCGGCGGCGGCGGCGGCAGCGGCAGCAGCAGCAGCAGCAGCAGCAGTTAGCCGCCGCCGTCCAATTTATTGAGAAACGACTATTAATGAGTTGCCTATTCAGAAGGGGGCGCAGCGCGGCATAGTTTGGCCACAGAGTTTGGTGCGGCAGTCCCAGTGAGGAGAGAGCGCCTGCCGGGTAGGCAGTCCCGCTGCGCAGGCGGGTGTTGCGGGACTGCCTACCTCCCAGGCGCTCGCAGCTCTGCGGGGGTCTGATGGTGTAGATGAGCCCCGTGCCGCCCGATTCCTACGTATTTGGGTAGTTTTCGTGACTGGAACCCCCCCCCCCTCCCTTTCACCGCGCTGCGAAAGCCAAGCCAGACCTATGAATAATGGAAATGCGTTTAATGTGTTGAGTGGCTGCTATGTGGCTTGTCTTTTGGACGGGGTGGTGGGACCGCGAAGGCGGGAGGGGGAGGGGGGCTCAAAGGGTGGTCGACTGTACCCCCGGAGGCCACTCGGAAGGGGGGAGGGGGGGGCGGGGGGGGAGGGTCGGGTCGGGCGGATGGGCAGCCTGGCCGGATGAGGACGGCCCCTTGGAATTAGCATGCATTGTCCGCGATGTCCATCGAGTCCTTGCCCTCCGTCCATCCCTGTTTTCCCTCCTTTATGTTCGTCGTGTCTCTTCTTCTTCTTCTTCTTTTTCTTCCCCTCCTTCTCCACTGTCAAAAAAATTAAATCGATATGACTAAAATTATAGGTTTTAGTCGAGGGGATGCCCTATGTAATTACGACTGTCGTATTGCATAAACTGAAAAAAAAATCAACAAAATTATCGCCATTTCGAATTTTTTTACCGTTTTCTTCTTGTTTTTCTCCTTCTTCTTCTTCTCCTCCTTTACTCGAGCCCCCCCCGCCCCGATCCACACTCAGCAGCCCTTGCGCTGCGCTGAAAGCATGTCAGCCGCTTCAGCCTCTTCGCGCTGCAGACCGATGTGCGCTGCGTGTGTGTGTGTGTGTGTGTGTGTGTGTGTGTGTGTGTGTGTGTGTGTGCGTGCGTGTGTGTTTGTGCGCGTGTGTGTGTGAGCCTTTCAGCAGGCCTTCAACACCGAGTAATACGTCCCTGAGGGGCGCCTGATGTGTGTGGCGCCGTGCCACGCTGCGCGCTTGCAGTAGAGTTTTGTGAGCTACCTTCTATGCGCCATGTCATGACTTTTTGATTTTGTTTGGTTTTGTTACTGTGCTCTGTCTGTCTATCTCTATGCTGCCTGCACTAGACGTGCGTGCGCGTGCGTGTGTGTCTGCCGGATCGGCACACCGATTCCGCGCAGCATCCACTTTTTTTTCTAACTTTTTTTTCTGCCGTGGTTCCATCAGGTTCAGCGAATCTGCCAGGCGGCGGGTCGACGCGGAAGGTTCCGAGAACGGACCTCGGTGAGTGCGGAGCTGTGGAGCCGAGCCAGGAAGCATGGGGACCCTATAGCCCTAGACAGTTAACCGCTTTGACCTTGAGATCACCACCCACCCACCCCTGTAACCCGCCCCCCCCTAACCCACCCCCGCCACCCCCACCCGCACTGTATAACACCACCCTGCAACCCGCCGTGTATGTGCGTGTGCGTGTTGTGTGCGTGCGCGTGTGAGTGTGTGTGTGAACCGCTTTGTGAAAGAGTCGTTTGCATATCAGCCCGACTGGCATGCCCCCATTTGGGGACTAGGTGGTAGTGTCAAAGTCCCAACGCAGACCCCGCCTGCGTCGCCTGCGTAGACCCCTTTAGCATGTCATTCATTGTGAGGACCTTTGAGGGCAGGAGCAGGGAGGGGAGGGGGAGGTTCGGTGCTCCAGAGGTGCACGGGTTCGAGTCCCACCCGGGGGCGAAAACGCACTGCTTTGTGCTCCTCCGGCCCCACGGGCCCCCACCGGCATAGGGAGCTTGGCCACATTGATCCCGTGGCCTCCATGAGTCAATGGCTGGCGCGGTGCCCCGGCCGCCCCCGGCCGCCCCCGGCCGCCCCCAGCCGCCCCCGACGGGGGTCTGTTGCCTGTTGAGTGTCGGCCCCCGGCGGCGGCCCGCACGCCAGCACGCCACTCGGTCGCCACCCCCCCCCCCCCTCACCACTGACGGCCCCTGCAACGCACCACACCCACCCCACCCACCCCCACCCCCGTCACATTTTATCATTCGATTCCAACCCCACCCGCCCCTGCGGACTCCCGGAGCCGGAGGGGTGGTTTGACGAGTTGTTTCCGCGCAATTCAAACATCATTGAAACGCACACTGTTCCCGTCACCCTGGTTTGGTTTTATTTCGCACTTTTCTCACCGTGTCATTTTTCTTCTCATTTTCTCAGTTGCCTTGTACAGAATGGTCGCACTTGGTACGGTACGGCCTTGGACGCAGTGGTTGGTGCAGGAAACCGGAGGGAACCACGGGAGAAGTCCCCGGAGCTAGCGGTGATGGTGGGAGAGGTGGTGGTAGTGGAGAACTCGGAAAAAAAGGGTGGAAAAAGAAAGAAAGAAACCCGTCGTCTAGAGAAAGAGGGGTGACAGTCGGGGGGCTGCGCAGAGCAAAGCCTGCTCGAGGAAATCGTATTTAAAGAGTGGAAGAGAAATAAAGAGACAGCGGGAAGGAAGGGGAGGGGGCGTGCGAATCCTCGTACCATACAGGAAAGTGGGAGAGACAAGAGCATGCGTGGCGGAGGTTCTACAGCGGCCTGACAGCGCCGTACGACTGCCATCTGACACTCACAATAATCTTGTCGAATGAAACGCCAACGATGCGGACTTGCAAAGAAAGCTGGCACAAAATTACGTAACGGAATATAATCAGACTGTTGTGCCGTGACCTTCGGACCTTCGGACCGCGTGCACACGTGCCGGTCCTGGCGCCTGGTCGGTGCCTGCAGAGGGAGGGAGACGGGCTGCTGGGGGCCGCCGCACCGCGCACCCATGTTAGACAAGGACGCGGCTAGCGAGGCAACCGAAGCAAGCGCAGCTACGAGATGCGGATAGGGTTGCGCGCGCACTCAACTCAGGTAAGGGGGGGGGGGGGAAATAAACCGCACGATTGGAGTATAAACAAACACGCTACGGGAGAGAAAGGAGGGGAAGAGGGAGGCGCGGGGGTCAACACCGATACTGCTCTCGCGCGGCGCGCAGACGCGAGAAAAAAGTTTATATCGGGAGCGCGCGCGGGCACACGGGTTCAAATACTCTGCGAAGTTCGTGGATGGTATCTCTCTCTCTCTCTCTCTCTCTCTCTCTCTCTCTCTCTCTCTCTCTCTCTCTCTCTCTCTCTCTCTCTCTCTCTCTCTCTCTCTCTCTCTCTCTCTCTCTCTCTCTCTCTCTCTCTCTCTCTCTCTCTCTCTCTCTCTCTCTCTCTCTCTCTCTCTCTCTCTCTCTCTCTCTCTCTCTCTCTCTCTCTCGCCCGGATGTCGGTGACCAAGGTTTGATGCATTACCCATCACACTGTCGCCGTCGTCCCGTCCCCCAAGTTTGCGGACCGGCTTTGCTTGCTGTGACCCAGCGTGGCCCGTGGCCGGCCGTGGCCGCCCGTGTCCTCCCGTGCCTGTGCCCGTGCCTGGGGCCCCGGTGACCCGCCGTAACTACGCCGTGGAGGTGCTGTCCCTACGCGGCCGGTACGGGGCCGGGACCCCCGGTCCCCCGGTACAGGATGGGGGGCTTTGTGTGCGGCAGGCCCAGAGCCTCTCTAGTCTCTCTGAGTCTCTCTAGTCTCTCTGAGTCTCTCTAGCCCGGACCGGCACACACGGCGCACGGCAGGGGCAGGGCAGGTCTGTGCGGCATCGCAGCCAGGCACGGCAGGCCCAGAGCCTCTCTAGTCTCTCTGAGTCTCTCTAGTCTCTCTAGTCTCTCTGAGTCTCTCTAGCCCGGCCCGGCACACACGGCGCGCGGCTAGGACGGTCGGGTCGGGCAGGCGGCGGCGTTTTTGCCCCGCAGCCCTGTAATCAGACCGTCAGAGCAGAGCGGAGCGGAGCAGAGCCAGTGCGCGGCCCAGCGGTGCCGGTGGCGAACAACACCATCAGCACCGCCACTACACGGCCAACGCCGTGTCCGAGTCACCATCATCAAAGCCCGAATTTTTTTCCCCCGAAAGAACAAAAAAATCCTAAAAATAGAAAAGATTTAAAATATGTAGAACCTATTTTGCAGAGCCGCCTAAGGGTCTCCTAGGCCTATGGTACTACAAGACAAGACAAGGGGGGAAGGGGGATCGTTTGAAAATCACCCGATGTTGATGGCGGAAAAGCTAACCTACTTTATATGGGCCGTTCTCACCCACAACCGCACACGCCGCCGCCTGCTGGGTAGTGAATCCCGACTTCTCCACGCGCGCGTGTCATGCGGGCTGGCCTACCCCGGCATTCGCAGGCGCCGTGCTCGGGTGCTCGGCGTCGTACCGCACTGCAGGCGCGCTGTTCGGACCAGAAGGGAAATTCGGACGCGTTTTTACGGGCAACGCCTTGAAGAAACCCTGCCGCCTCCCGGGTTTGTGTTGCTGCTGCTGCTGCTGCTGCTGCTGCTGCTGCTGCTGCTGTTTTCCCCGGCTCTCCCGCCCCCTGCACTCAGAGACGGTAACGAGCTCGGCTCGGGGGGAGAGCGGAGGCGGACGGTCCACTTCCACTGCTGCTGCTGCTGCTGCACTGCAGTCTGGCCTGGCTCCCCGGGGACTGTTTTGCCTCGTTTCTTCCCTCCGAGTCCCTTATCGCTGCAGTGTGGCCGGAATTTGATTTAGAAGTACTCGGGGAGGGAGATTACTGCTAACCTCGTTCCGGGCTTTTCCTTCTTTGCCGCGAGGGAGGACGCCAAATGTGTGTGTGTGTGTGTGTGTGTGTGTTCCAAAAGTGGCGCGGGAAATGACGCGGATCTCAACAGAAAAATAAAAAAAGAATACTTTGCTGCGGAATTGCAAAATTATTATTATTAGGGAGCGGAGAACTGGCCGTTGCTTAATTTTCGCAGACCCAGGATACGGCTCTGAACTTTTCGGGCGGGGTTTCTTTAGGGGGCACGCGACCAGAGTTTTGTTAAAACACGGGCGCCGTGGGCGGTATTCGCTCTCGCTATATAATGGCATAACACGAGAGAGATGGAGAGAGAACGAGAGAGAGATATGGGGGGGGGGGGGGCAGAAGGGGAGGTTAAGTCCAGGTAATCTGCAAAGCCATTACCTTACATCCAACACCTCTCCCTCTCTTCCCTCTCTCTCCTTTTCACACCTCTGCCCCCCCCCCTCCGGGGGTTGGGTTCGCGCGGTTTCCCTCGCCGTCCTCTCATTGACAATCCGTTAACTCCGACACCGTCTCCCTGTGCCCCCCTCTCTCTCTCTCTCTCTCTCTCTCTCTCTCTCTCTCTCTCTCTCTCTCTCTCTCTCTCTCTCTCTCTCTCTCTCTCTCTCTCTCTCTCTCTCTCTCTTCGTCTCACTCTGTTCCCCTCAGGGTGATGATGCGATGTGTGCAAAGGCTGAGGAGGAGGTGTCCGCCGTCTCCCGGTGCGCAGCGTAGAATAAATAGGCCGTAAAGAATAATGAGGCATTACTTGACTGCCGTCCGCTGGGCTGGGCTGGGCTGGGCTGGGCACTGTCCACGGGACGGAATACGTAATCACCTGGGGAGGGGGATTATTCGGATGAGAGGAAAAGTTTTTTGAAGAAAGCGCACGGCAGCAGCGGCGGCGGCGGCGAAGGAGCGAGGAGGAAGATGATGGTGATGGTAGTGGAAGTGTGATGAGGACGGTTTGGGTCGGTTCCGACAGCGGGAGGCGAGCAGCGAGCAGGCAGAACAGGCGAGCGCTCGGATGGTGTCCGTGTGTGGCGCGGTGCGGTGCGGTGCGGCACACAGCGGCACAGTGGTGCAAAGTGGATCAACTCGGTCCGAGTACCCGCGGCCCCGGGCAACAGCAGCGGCGGCACAGCGGCACAGCAGTGCTGAATGAAATGAGGAGGAGAGAGAGAAGAGGAGAGGAGAGAGAGAGAGAGGGAGATAGGAGAGAGGAGAGGAGCTTGTTGGAGATGTACTGCGGAAGAGGCCAGGCAGACAGATGGGACGGGGGCCTTGGCGACAGGAGCCACAAACAAAATCCGGCTGTAAACGGGAAGAGGAGAAGAGAGGGAGAGAGAGAGAGAGAGAGAGAGAGAGAGAGAGAGAGAGAGAGAGAGAGAGAGAGAGAGAGAGAGAGAGAGAGAGAGAGAGAGAGAGAAAGAAAGAAAGAAAGAAGGGGGCGTGACTTTTCTCAAATTCCATTTCCACGCAGTGCCGCCGTGCTGGAGGCGCGTGGCCGGGGCTCCGGCAGACTCAGGGCTGTCCGAAGGCTGAGGGCCGGGGTCTGCTGGTGTTGCTGCCCTTCAGCCTTCAGCCTTCAGCCTTCAGCCTTCAGCCCCCGGCTGCTGCCGCCGCCACCACTGCGCCCTCCCCTCCCCTTCGCCTCCCCGGCGCACTTTTCCATTCCCCACAGGACGACGTCGGCGACGATCTCGTCGGCGATATGGTGTCCTGTACAAGAAAGAGGGGGCAAAGTTGGCGCGCGTTGGAGCCCCCCCCCCCATCCCCCCGGGCCAGCGGGGCGCGGGGCCTGCGTGAGGGATGAGGTCCGGGGCAGCGCAGGCCCCCGAAGGGGTTAGGGGGGGGGGGGGGCTCACTGCATTAGTGTTGGGGTCCCTTATTCCCCTCCCACTCAGGGTAACGTGACACTAACGTCCCAGCGCGGGCGCCGTGGAGCAAGTGCAGGTTGGAAAGGCATGGGTTCAAGTACCGACGCAGCCCGGAGTTTTTTTTGTGTTTATTTTTTTGGGGGGGGGGGAGGTCTTTGCTGCACTGACCCTTGCCCTCCCCTACCCCTACATCCACTGGCTGCTGGCAGCTGCAGGCCCACGGGGTGTTAGCCGACAGGGTTTGGCCACAGGGGAGGGACGGGACGGGACGGGTAGGGCCCCACAGTCGCAGCCAGCGCAGCTGACGGATCGATACCCCCGGCCCGCCCCCGGCCCGCCCCCGGCCCGCCCCCGGCCCGCCCCCGGCCGCGCTGGCGCTGGCCTGCTGCTGAGCTGCGGCGTTCAGCTGGCGGCGTGGGGGGCGGTGGGGGCGGTCCACGGACTGGGGCTGGGCTGGGACTGGGAGGGGGTTACCAACACTCATCACTCAGAGCGGCCTTGGCCTTGGCCCGGGCCCCGCTGGGGGAGGGCTTTCCCACCCCCGCCCCCACCCCCGCCCCCTTGTAATCATCATCATCATCATCATACCTGCCAGAGCGTTACTGGCTTTGCCTCGCGACGATAACTTCCCCCCCTTTCGATCCTAGCCGAGCTTCGCGGGTGCGCAGCAGAAGCGGAGCGGAGCTTGGAGTGGTTTCCGTCCCGGCCCCGTCCCGGCCCCGTCCCACCACTGCAGGGTGCAGAGCAATGCAAAGATTGTCCCATATCCATGTTTACGGCTGAGTCGAGGCCGCAGCCGGAGGCCGGGACCGGCCGGGGCGGCTGGGACGACCGGGACACCACAGGGACACCATGCGCAAGCGTTCGTCCCCCTCCCCCAACCCAGCTAGGATGCGAAGACAAGGAAGGGCACGCAAGGGACTCCTGTGCAACAACACCCTCCTGCCACGATGGCACGACGCTACCTGTCTCGACTTCATTTGATCCCCGTTTCAGGGAGACTGATCAGAGGGGAGAAAAGAGTAAGGTTTCGGCTTCCTTCGAGGATTAACCGCATTTTCCCGCCTGGCTGATGCTCCCTACTCGCTACCCGTTCAGACGGGGACATGGCGGTATCATAGTGCCTGGTTCTAACACTTCCCATAACAGTGTGCCGCCGTGTCTGTCTGCCTGCCTACCCGTCTGTTTGTCCGGCTGTGCTGGGTCTGTCTGTCTGTCTTCTGTCCGCGTTCTGATGGCTCGGTGTCCTTGTTCCAGGCTGACCCACCCCAACATTGTGCAGCTACTGGAGACCTTCGAGGACAAGCACAAGGTTTACCTCATCATGGAGTTGTGAGTAATCGTTTGGTGTACAGTTTAATGGAAGCGTAATGCTGTGGTTTGATTCCAATAATTCAATGCAGTAGTTCCTTAGAACACTCATTCTCTAATCCGTTTTTGTTTTTTAGAACATTTTATAGGTTCTATTTCTAAATGAATGACCTTGTTATTGATTTCAGAGTCACTGGTGGTGAGCTCTTTGATCGTATTGTTCAAAAGGGTTCATACACTGAAAAGGATGCCTCCGACCTCATTCGACAAGTTCTGGAAGCAGTAGATTACATGCATGAACAAGGTGTGGTCCATCGAGATTTAAAGGTAAATTTTGAAGCTATCTGTGAGGCATTTGAGAACAAATTATACTGCTTGTAATGGTCTTTGAATTGAATTTCTTAATTTCTCGAATACTCTTTTTTCAGCCTGAAAATCTCTTGTACTATAGTCCAGATGAAGATTCTAAGATAATGATTAGTGACTTTGGACTATCCAAAATGGAAGATTCAGGCATCATGGCCACTGCGTGTGGAACCCCAGGATATGTTGGTCAGTGTCACATTTTGTGGTAGACCCTCCACATTTTCTATTTAATGTCTTATGTTCCGATTTTTATGTTTTCCCTTTCCCTTTTTCTCCAGCCCCTGAAGTTCTTGCTCAGAAGCCATATGGTAAAGCTGTAGATGTATGGAGCATAGGTGTTATTTCATATATATTGCTCTGTGGTTACCCACCATTCTATGATGAAAATGATGCCAATTTATTTGCCCAAATTTTGAAAGGTATGGCAACATGCATTGCATTTTTTAAAAATTAACTGGAAACTTTGAGTTTTAGAAAGAAATTTTAATAAATGTTTTCTTGTAGGTGATTTTGAGTTTGATTCTCCCTACTGGGATGAAATCAGTGACTCTGCTAAAGATTTCATCAGGCAGCTAATGTGTGTTGACGTAGAAAAGAGATACACTTGCCGGCAAGCATTACAGCATCCTTGGTAAGCTGCTATTGAAAACGTAGAATGCTCCTAAAAACAAGCACCCGTTTTCTTTGTTTTTTATTGCATTATAATTTTCTTTTTAAAGGATCTCTGGTAATGCTGCTAGTAACAAGAATATCCATGGCACTGTATCAGAGCAGCTGAAGAAGAACTTTGCAAAATCACGATGGAAGGTAAAGTACCTGCTACAGTGATAATAAGTTAAAGTGTTTTTATGGGACTTGGCTTCTACTCCCAAGCCTTTGGGGGCCCATTGAAAATAATACCTTCCTGTGTTGAAATTCCCATGATGCTCCTTGTTCAAGTTTCTGCCGGTTCCTCTCCAGTGTTGTGTTGAGTTGCCAGCATTGTCAAACGCATTCAATTAATGCAGTACCTTCCTGTGTGTGTGTGTGTGTGTGTGTGTGTGTGTGTGTGTGTGCGCGCGCGCGCTTTTTGTTTTGTCCACATAGCTTTTATGGAGCAGAAATGTTTACATCAGTTCAAATCTCCGCCCCATACATGACTATAATTTGTAGTCGTGGGGTGGTGAAGGCTTGAGCTTGTGGGATGTGGTTTTCTGGTATCTGTTTTTTTTATTCATGGTGGTGGTCTTAACAAATATACATTTATTGCAGCAACTGATGAACGCCATAGCCATGGTGCACAAGATGCAGAGATTAGCTCTGACCAATAACACTAGTAGCATGGATGTAGACGAAGCCCAAAGGTGCGACACCATTCAGGAAGAGACAGACGAGGGGGATGAAGGTACAGCGCTCCGCCGCTCCTCCCGCTCTTTATCGTGTAGCTATACCTTCCCTGCTCGTTAAATTTTAAATTTTTATTTCTTGCTGGAAACCAATATTTGCACCCATTTCTTCTGACTATTCCGGTGTTTTTTTTTTTTTTTTTGTTTCCCTACTGAGGGAAGGAATGTACCTTATTTATGAGTTTCTTCCTTTATGCAGAATAAATGGGTTTAGGCTTTTGTGGCTAGCAAAAGGTGATTGATTAGCACATCCCCAGTGTAGAGTAGAAGCACTGGACAGCTGATCAGGAATAGATATCCATGTAGGGTAAAAGCACTCTATGTGATCACAAAATTGTAATGTTTAATTCCAGAGTAAAATACAAACACAGACATAGAATTAAGAATATATGTGGATCATGCCTGTATCTGGTCTTAATACAGTGCCCTAATCATTAGGAATGTGTCACTCTCCCTGATCTGTAAGAAAACCTTTCATTCATTGTCGGCACCTGCTTAATCACTCATTGTGGACTGCAAGCTCTTATGACAGAAAAGCAATGGATTTTTAAGTTTATTTTAAAATTTCCTTTTTGAACTCTTTTTCCTGAACAGTTCTTTGAAATACCAAGCATTTTTCAACATTTCCCCTTAAACAGTATACTGTGTGATGCTATTTTCAAAAAAGTAAATAAATACTGTGTCTAAAATATATATGTGAAAAAGTGATGACAAACTCACAATTTATATTTGGCTCTAAAAGAAGAAGTCTATAGACCACAAACAGTTTTTATCTTATTCCTGATGGGAGACATTTTTGTCTAGTTCACTCATCTCTTCTCTCTCTCTCTCTCTCTCTCTCTCTCTCTCTCTCGTTCTTACTTTTTACTTGTTTTTGTCTCCTTTAAAAATGTGTGTTGTTTTTTGTCCTCAATAGTATTTTCTTCATGGTGGCATGCAAGTGGAATGCTATCAGTGTCTAAAGCTGCTGGTTATGGATTGATCTGTTTTTGTGCAATGCAAACTAATTTTTCAGCAGTTTGTTACTGCATATGCTGCTGCATCTGTTTGCATGGAAGTGGCTGTAGGAGTAGTTATGTGGCTTTGTGTGAAATCAACTCCTCAAGTTCACTTTCTTTTCCTTTACTTTACTTAGTTCTTTGTTCTGCTTCAGACGTCATAATTTTTCCATTCAACCACTAGTTCGATTGCACACTGTGGGCAATGGACTTTGTTTTACATTTCTCCATTTTTAATCACATAACTGTCTTGAAATCAAAACCCTTGCCTATGCGTAACTGCCAGTCTTGTGATAGATAGAAAGGGGCTTTCACTCCGCTTGTGCTACATGCTGCGGTTTCTGTTGCAGCAAGCATACCACGCAGCCACCGTGATCGGTGCAATGAAGCGCATGGCTCTGAGCAGTAGCAGTGGTGGCGCTGCAGTCGCCGTGGCCGGTCCTGGGGGGGCCAGTGAGGGTCCTGGTCCTCGTCACAGCCCTCCACCCAGCGCCAAGCGACAGAGCACCAACAAGCCTTAGGACATGGACATGGACATGATGTCATCGCTCGCTGACCAGCTGCTGACCAAGACACCCCTGCCCAACTTGCCACCTTCACAACGCTTGCACAGGCATGTACACATACTGAAATGTGTGTACCATTTTCATTTTAGGACATGTTTCTAGACACACTTATTATTGTAAGCAAGGCCAAATTCAGCAATACTTTTTATGGTATGGGAACATTTGCTAAACATTATTGTGAGTGTTTTTCGGGTATGCTATATCTGGTTGTATCTAATGTGGTAACGTCATTTGCTTCCCGACACATCCCTTGTACATTTGATTCTATGTTTGTGATGTACATGTGATTTTTTAAAAGTGGGAAATGTGTTTATTAAATACTAGGCTTGAACCCATTTGTAGACAATTTTGCTCAAGTGAATTATTTGTAGAGCTTTTTATGTTCAACACAGCTCTCTGAAAAGTGTTCTTTCTTTTTGGATCCATCGTGACTTTTGGGTACAAAAGGCTTTATTTAAAATACCTTTTATTAATTGATACGTTCATACCTAATTTTGGAGCTTCTGCCTATATTCAGGGCTCTGACATATCAGGCAATATTAGGTGGCTTAATTCAGCATATGTCTTTTAACAGTTAAAAATATGATCGTGTGCAGTGTCATGTATAACATGATAGTTCACAGTTTAAAAAAATTTTGGTCTGGTGAGCTTTGCATTTTAATTAATTCACCACCTTTTAATGTCTATCATGATATAATCTTCACTTTTTCTACCTGCTGTTGTAGAATGAAGAGATTTATCTCTTTCTTTGAAGGCCTATGTAGGAATCTTTTTCAAGTGTGTAATATTTTTAAAGGAGGAGTGCAGATGTGGTTAGTCCTTGTGGCTTGCACAGTGAGGGCACTTCTATGACCAGGTGCTAGTAGGTATCTTGATAATTTGTAACTGATTCAGTGGATAGAGTCCTCTCTGCCTTGTGAAACACAGTGATGAAAATTGTGTCTTTGTAAATTTGTAAATTCTTGATATATGTGCATCTCTGTAAGTGCAACATTCTAGAATCATTCTCTTGTGATAATTGGTTGTGCAGTTGGATCAGCCCACACTGTCATCACCCCATTCAAATTGCTATGCTTTTGATGCCCGAACCCTAAAAGGGGATTGATAGCTGCTTATTTTCTGTGAGCAGTGCCAAGTTTTAGCCTGGAAATTCAGTCAAGACAATAACTACATTCTCCTCAATGGGTTCCTTTTTCAGTGTGGGTGTTGTAATACTTTGCGTGTCTTAACAATGTGGTTGGTAATGTAGGTTTGTCCTGTGGATTAATCCCCATTTCTTTGCTGTAGCTCTAGAATGTTATCTTCATATCGGGTAGTTATGAAATTTCTAATACAATTTTAAGTGCTCTCATCCTTCCTGTTACTATTCATATATTTCAATAAGTGCAATTTGAATTCTGAATATTTTACACTGCATTGTGGTAAATACATTGGCTTCATCTGCTTCCTAGAAGCAGTGTGGAATTATATCTCCCCCCCCCCCCCTCAAAAAAAAAAAAGCCCACTGCTCTCCATTTTATCCTATCAAAAATAGAAATACACCTTTATATTGAAATCAGTTAATTTTGCATGTTGAGTAGAATAATATGTGTTGATTGTTTGTTTGATTTTCATCATTCTAATGCATTCCTTTCCTTTACAAAAATGGGAGCTAAGATTTCAAACATTTTTATACCTTCCTTTTGTTTGTTTTTTAAACGTTTTGATGAGTGCATCCTTTAGCAAAAGGATTACATTCTTCTTGTCGCGTCCAAGCCGTGATACGTTTAGATGCTGCATTCAAGCCAGCAATTGGTATAAATTGCTAGTTGCACAATACTGTTGTGCCATCATGTAACTTTTAAACTTGATGCAGTTAGTTTTTCATAGAGTCTTTATATATGTTGTCTGCGAAAGCACCACCAAGAGCAAGCCACCTATTGTACCATGGTGTCTTTGAGTAATGTTGAATTTTAATGTTGTTGGAACTGATGCATTTATTTGCACACAATTTGTGTGTTGATCTTATGTATATACACAAATATATATATATAATATAACAACAATATATATCTATTCATAAATTTAAAATAATGATTATCTATCTATCTACATGTAAGTTATGATTGTTATATCATGTAAGAATGACGTGAATGGTGGTGGAGCTTTTTGAAGCTTCTGCCTCGAACACATACAGCTCTCTTCCTCTGCTCTTGCAAACATCTTTTATTTAATTCCACAGTTACTGTACTTCTAACTCTAAACAATCTACTGTACTTTTACTAATCCTACTTCCTATGATTACTGTATTGCTATTCCTTCTATTAATGGGAAATTAGGTAACCATGAAACTATGTATGCTTGTTTGCAAAGGTGATCAAATGCATGACAGAGTCTTCACTCAACTTGAAGTTTCTTATGGAAAGGCGGGTTCTGATAGCAGGATGAAGTTTGTGAGTGTAGCGTGGAGAGTTGCTGTGAGATTTTTCCAATTTTTATTTATTAGGACAGAAATTTGCTTTAAGTTTTCTGTGTCCCAGCTGGTGGTCATCTTGTGCCAGTCTTCTGCATATCTAGATCATCTAGATGTTATTTCAGTTGCATGTGTTTTGTCTTCCAGGCTTACTCAAAGCTTTGTGCTAAGCCTTTTAAAAATATACTGCTTGTTCTGACTGGAGGAGATTGTATCGTCCCATGTTTGGTGATGATTTATGTAGTTTTCTTCAAATGTAAAATCTCACAGGAATTCTTGCCATGGTCGGTTTCATTCCCAGATTCCACAGTAACATAGTCTCATCTGGTTGCTTTCAGTTACTGCTTTCAGTATGAAGATGGTTAAAATTTTGCTGGTTTTAGTTGTTTTGCCTCTCTTATACTCAACTCTTGCTTGCTGGCAGAACAGTACCAGAAAATGGTTGTTGAAACTTTGAATAAATGTTTTTGAAGATTTTCTTCAATTCCAGAATTTTTCTGTTTTTCTTATTGTGATTTATGCATTTAGTAGCCTTTACTAAAATTGTATTAAGGTCATAAGTTTAGTCATGAATGTTCACTAAATATCTGCGGGTCTTACTTTTATGATTAGCTGTATACCTTATTACAGTCTTTTCCCTGATCTTGCCTTCGTTGACTCGAAGAAGTAAAAGCAAGTTGCCCCTCCATACATCCGCCCATGTGCAAGAACACTACTCTCTATCTCTCCTCCATGCCTTTAAGAAACATGACATTTTTGTGAGCAGTGTCCCAATCTTCCGTTTTAGCTTGAACTGTTCATTGCCAATTCTGTGCAATGTCTCTCTGTTCCTACCTTTCCATGATGGTAAATTCCATGAAAAGCTACATTCTGACTGCACCCTCTTTGTAAGCATTACTGTGTTTGTTATATTTTTGTACGCATAGCAAATTAATAAACTTATGTGAGTTAAGCTATCTGCAGTTATGAAGCGTTGTGTTTGCACTCTCTTGTTTGATTTTTCTATTTATGGCATCTTTCTTTGTCAAATTTTTATATCAAAGTTCAGAGCTCAATATTGTTGAAAATTGTACTTCAAAATAACATCACCATGACCAACTGTATTTCAAGCTCTGTAATGTTTTGGGCATTCTTCCTGTTACTGTAAAGCTTCTAATTTGAAGAGTTTCTTCTCTCTTTTTTTATTACACAAGTTTTCTCAGAACTTGTAAAAATGTCTTTCCTCAACGCAACTTAACATTTAATCACAGCGAAGATTCTATGTGATAGGTATTATTTCAATTCCAAGAATTGTGGTAAATCAGTCTTGCCATCAAGATTAAATAGATATGTACTAATCTATGATTTGCGAAGACGACAAACGAAATTTGGGATGTGCTTCTATTTGATTTTGAAGTCTGCTTTGTGCCATTGGAGGTGACTGAGAAGCCATTATAGAGATGCCATCGATGCCATTCATTAAATGGGGTATTTTAATCATATCTGCATTATCTTTATTATGGCACATACAGTTTACAAATGTATGAAATAGAACTACAGATTCAATTAAACTGTTATAAAATTCTTGTTTAGTGGTTTGTGTCTTGAAACATATTTTCTGAATACGAATAGAATGGGAATAAATGCGGAGAGGTTGGACAGATTTTTTTTCTTTTTCATTACGACTTTTTAAGCAAGTATGAGTGGGAAAGAAGTGTAGCGGGTTTTAAGAATGCTTCTCATGGTCAAGCATTGTGCATCATATCTACCATTTTACGCACACACATACTTGATTTCCAAGCTTGAGGTCATTATTTATCATTAATCATTAAGGATGATGAGTTCAGATGGTCTTATTTTTGTGGGCAAAGTATGTTGGACCAAAATGTGATAGGATTTTGTTCCATTGTCTTTGTTTTAATTTGTGTTCTCTTCCATTTTCATTTGAAGGTAATTGTGCAATATGTTAATTTATTTGTAAGTAACTGGTTAACTTTATTTTGCTGCACACATCAAATTTCATATTTTCGTGCAAAAAGAAAAAAAAAAGGAGTGTCTCAATAAATGGTGATGTTACTAAGAAAGTTGATGGGTGTCATTTAATTAAGCTGAAATACCTTCCCTTGATGAACTTCTGTAAATATTGGACAAGCACACCGGTGCGTAACCGGTGCCTGCAGTAGGCACAACCGCAGAGATACGTATTTTCATTGCCTCACAATCACGTACAATCAGTCACAATCGGATTTGAACGCGTTGCACCAGTTCCGGTGAGCTGCCTACGCGCGTCCCTAACTTTACAGACCACAAGCGCGTCCCTCACGTTACATACCGGAGAGCCCGAGCCGCCCATCTCCAGGATACCGACAATGACCACCTAGCGATCATTGTTTCCCTGCAATGTCAATGTCGAGGAGCGTCCTCGGCCTCGGCACCGTCAGCGCCGTCAGCTGCCACCGGGGCTTCCGCCAAATCCTGTTCCCGGACCTGGAGAGCTACACCGAGTTCCTGGACTCGTGTCGGCAGGAGTTCGAGCAGCTGTGGACGCGCAGGAGCCCCGTCGGCAACCTGGACGACTGGGAGAGGCTGCGCACCCTGGGCTGCGGCTCGTTCGGCCGAGTGGTGCAGGTGCGGAACAAGCACGACGGCCAGTACTACGTCATGAAGGTCCTCGAGAAGGCCAAGGTGGTGAAGCTCAAGCAGAGGCAGCACGTGCTGGACGAGAGGCGGGCCCTCAACTATGTCAACTTCCCGTTCATCGTATCGCTCGTCACGTCGTTCAAGGACTTCAGCTACGTCTTCCTGGTGATGCCGTTCGTGCCGGGCGGGGAGATGTTCACGCACCTTAGGCGGGTGGGCAAGTTCGGGGAGGACCAGGCCCGCTTTTACGCCGCGCAGGTTGTCCTCTCGCTCGAGTACCTCCACAACGTTGACCTGGTCTACCGGGACCTCAAGCCGGAAAACATTTTATTCGACGACAGGGGCTACCTGAAAATAGCCGACCTGGGCTTCTGCAAAGTGGTGAGAAGCCGGACGTGGACGCTGTGCGGCACCCCAGAGTACCTGGCGCCCGAGCTCATACTGAGCAAGGGCTACGGCAAGTCGGCGGACTGGTGGTCGTTCGGCGTCCTTATCTATGAGATGACTGCGGGCTTCCCCCCCTTTTACGGCAGCCAGACCATCAAGACGTACGAGAAGATCGTCAGCGGCAAGTACCGCACCATGCCGCACTTCTCGGCCGAGCTCAAGGACCTGATCGAGAAGCTCTTGCAGGTGGACACATCCAAACGATATGGGGTTTTGAAGGACGGCGTCAACGATGTCAAGAGGCATTCGTGGTTCAGGTCCACCAACTGGCTTGCATTACTGAACAAGCAGGTCAAAGCTCCGTTTGTGCCGAAGTGCAAGGGTCCGGGAGATACGAGTAACTTTGACGTGTATGATGAGGAGGGTGACCCCCGACCAGCCAGTTGTGAAATGTTCCCCGACGAATTCGCCGACTTTTGAACAAGGGAATTTCGGCCACAGTTCGGTCGTTGTCACAGGAATTCACAGGATTTCTCATACCTGGACTTCCCCTGCTTCCCCTCCACCATCCACCATCCGCCATCTTTGTACTTCCCCCTCCCTTTCCCACCGTTTTCTTCTGCTAGCAGCTGAGCATCTGGCGCCCAGCGTTACCTTGTTACGTCATTTTGACATTGATCAAATCGGTGGGTTGCAGAAAGTGTTAACGGATGGCTTTTTGTTGTGGATTTGATGAGGTGTTGTTACTCACTGCATTATTCTTTCGAATTGTTGGCAGAGCTTTTTAAGGATACCATCATTGAAGCAACCGTGGTCGCTTTAACCTATAGCGTCTCTTTCTCCTGCAATTAGACAGCGTACTCGCGTGGTGCTTGGACCTTGTGATGTAAGTTTCTCAATTTAAAATGAGCTGAGTGAGGCGTGGATCGCTTCGGATTTCCTTGTGAGAACCATTTGGTTCGATCGTCCCAGCTGTCACTTGTTCGTTCCTCACCCCTGCATTCTCCTATCCTTTACTAAGATTCCTTACCTTGAGCATTTATGGCTTTGCCCTTTGCTGATCTCTGCCCTTGCTAGGGTTGGAGTCCAAAACAATCTTGTCATACTTATAACTAAATATTTAAGATCCACTCATCTTTTTTTTTCGGTACAGTAAAACCCTCCTCTCTATTGAAAATGGTTCGACAAGCGCCGCCCATGACTTTTGAAGAGTATGAGATTCGAGAGACATTTGTTGAGAAATACAAGCGCAGAATTAGAGAAAATCCATTCTTAGCTGCAGGTTGGTGGATATTGTTTAAGTCCTGTGAGTTCTACATAATAATGTCAGATCTGATAATTATTGCATCATTTATATTTTCAGGACTTCTGGGTTTGACTGGCATGTTGGTCGCAGGAGGAATGAAATACAAAAAACTTCGTGCTGATGGAATGACACCATCTATATTCCTCATAAATTTGAGAGTAGCAGCTCAAGGAACAGTTGCTGGAGCTTTGGCATTAGGTCTTGTGGCTCAGTATTATTCAGAAAAAGTAGGAGACTCAAGCAAATCTGATAAACACTGATGAACATTCAATTCCCTGCCTTAGAACCTTCTAAATATTTATTTTTATTAAATAATTGAAGATCTTTTCTGTTTAATACTATCATAAAATGTTGAGTTCTTAAAATTACTCTGAAAAAATGTAGGGCGTGTGAATGTTTAAATCTGAGGGTGCTTATGGATGAACTTATCAAAACCAACTTTTGAAACAAGCTCTTAAATATTAGCACCTTTTATGGTACTACAATTCCTCAAGTGTCTAGGAGCTGCTGGGTAGTCCTTTGTTACCCATAATCTTTGCTGCTGCAAGCCATCCATTTCTGTTCATCATCCCAAGTTCTCATTTAATGCTCATCAGTTAGTACTTTTGTGATTTGTAAACTTCAAATACTCTGCAACATCTACACTCAGATCACAAGTCTTCTATTCACATGTATTTTTTAATCATCTGTAATTTTTTTGTTTTTGTTTCTGATAAGTCTTAAAACAAGTAATAATGTGTTACAAAGTTGAGTCTGTGATAAATGCCCACCCATGTTGAACCTGTATCCTGTTGTGTCCACATATTTTAAGGTTTGCCAATTACATTGTTAGTGTATAGAATGGAGATTCTGTGATCCTATGGTGTGTGGAATGTGACACAATGGTGTAACTCAATGAAAGAATGGGATAGTGAATTTTAAATTAAAAAGTTGTCTGCTGTTATACTTATATCATTTATTTGGTTTCTCTTATCGTAAAACTTACCCAGGAAAGCTAACCACAACCCACATAATACAACAATCCAGAAATTACAAGTGAAGACAAATATGATTGGCAGTACAATGTCTTCGATACGGTTTACTCTCCCACAGCAAATGCACCATAATCACAGGACGTCTTTCTCAAGAATAAATTCCTTTCCATCAAAGTTATATGCTCAAAAAAAAGAAACAGACTTTATTACAGTGAGAAGGCAAGTAGGGTTTGCAACTTCACTTTTAGAAGATAATGTTACAGTATAATACAGTTTTGGTTTCTATCACAGAACATCCACAGACACACAAGCCAGTAAAAGAATCCTAATATTAGGAATTGTATTAAAGGCTGCAAGTTACATTAAAAATGAATGAGTATCACTACCAAATCAGGTCCACTGGAAGTTTGGAAGAATACGGAAAATAATTATCTTACACATACCTAAACTTCAGCTGTTAATGAAGTTGCTTCATGAAGAACAGATACAGTTAAAATTAAGAAGATATGGGTAAAATGAATTTAAGCAGTGCAGGACACTCAAGGGACAGAAAAGGAGGAAGTGACACAAAGCTAGGATTGCTTGTTTTACACTCTCACACGTGCATAGAAACTATGAGCACAAATCAAATTCGGTGCATAATTAGAATAATACTAAAACATGTTTGGAATGTAATAGAAAGGAATTCTAATAGAGATGTCAAAACAGTATGTGATACAAAGTTGATATCGAAAATGTCGAAAAACCCCATGGAAAACACTGAAAATACTTGCAAAATGAAGTAACATACAATGTACACAATACTTAAAATTGATCTCTCCTCTATTTTTTAAAATTAATGACTGACACAAGGAATTTATTGTCAAATACATTTATGATGTTCTAAATGGTGTACCCTAGAAATGAAAGAATCTATACAGTTCAGTACACATCTATCAATAAAAATGCTGTGGCAATATCAACTGACTTACCAGACACAATTTGAATGAATTTTTAGAATGGAATGAATGAAGTATCTGATAGTTCAGATATAGTAATTCAGCAGAATGATATAACAGATAAAGCATTAGAAAAAAGACAGAATAGCCTGATTTCAAAATGGTGGGAGTTTGCCTCCCTGGCAATGGGTGGAATGGACATATTAGTTTTTGACTGAATGTTTATATCACCATGGCACTTAATCCTTTGCTCAATCAGTCAGGCTTACTTTTTTAAGAAGGTTCAGATCAGTATTATAAGCTCTGTTAAACTCAGAGTTCATCACGGAAAGCTCGAAGGATGTTGATTCTGTGGCCCATGTCAGTTTTCTTTTCAGCTGATAATTTTCCAGTCATAAGCTTATTCAATCGATTTGTTTCATCTTCCACAAAAACTGAACCTTTGTCAAGCATTCGTTGCATCATTTTCACATATATTTCTCCAGTTTTTCTATCTCCACTCTTTTCTATACGGCCTACCAATCCCTGGGCTTCACGCAGAATTTCCTTCCTGTAAAAATATGATTTTTTTTATTAAGTAAGATGAGTAAATAAAACACAATTCTTTCTACAATGCTCAAAAGAAAGACAAACCTTTCACTCTCCTCAGTGGCAGCACTGAATTTTGAGGCAATTTTATCAAATGCTTCAAGACAGCCAGGTAATCCCACATACTTTCCAGAATTGGATCTGATGAATTGGACTAAGTTATCAGCAGTGAATCCTTCTTCAGTATTCTCTTTGAAGTCAATTGGTTCTTTTCCTGCAAGACCAAGTTTTGACATGATTTTCCAATTTGAGATTGACATGAGTTCTTGGTCAAGACAGATGAGTTATAGCTTACCTTGCACAAACAGTTTGACAACGGGATATTGTTCTTTATCAATTTTGAACCGCTCTGCAAGATCAGAGTTTTCCTTTTCTCCATAGTCTTTGATTCCAACTTCTGCAATCAGCACATCTGGTGCATTTCTGGCTGCCTCTGCCATTTTCGTAAATGCTTCATGTTTTGGCCCATAAGGGTAAGCAACATCAAATTTAACGAGAGAAACTGGGAACCTCTCTGTCACCTGAAAAACAATTTTAAATTTAGAAATAAGTGTGTGAGATGCAATATACGACACTGAACATTTCCTACACACTACTAATTATTAGGTAGTCGGGAGAAAGTGGCTTAATTCGTGAAAAGTCTGTCTCAGTGAATTAAATGAATGAAAAAGAGTTAAATGTTATGATAACAAAATACCTGTTTGGAGGAGTACATAAATCATGACGATAACGAAAGAGTAATGGGTGCAAATGTTTGTGATGATCAAGAGGTATAACAAACTCTGTCGAGGAATATCCAGGTACCCAGTGTCCCGATGTAAATAGAATAAATTAATATGCAACCGGCAACATAGGTTAGAAGTGTTGGCTTCACCCTATTGGCCCACGTCACAGAGCCGACCAATGGCAGCCTGCCGCTTGCTAGCACCGGCATAAACGAAAACACGAATTTTTACCTTGTCATAAGTCCAAGAATCCAGAGGAACTACGCCCAGTGCAGTGATTTCGACGCACAATTCAAGTGAAATGGCGACGAGGATCCAAAAAGGCCTCATTTTCCCCTCCATCTCTTTCGGTTTCGGAAACCGATATGCTGTTTGGGCTCGTCTGCTCGTCTGCTGTAGCGTCTGCTGGCGTCTGCTTCCTTTCTGCTTCTGGATGCTTCACACACGGTCCGCATGGGCACGGCTCGGTTAGGAGGAGAGGGGAGGGGAGGGAAGGCCGCAGTTCCGGGAAGTGGGGGAGAGGGAACTGACAAAACGTGACAGCAAAATACTTTGACGTAGGAGAAAAAGAATTTGTTTAAATTTTATTTTCATTGAAACATAAATTTTTTGGACATTGCTATGTTGTAAGGAGGGGGTCCATTTCTTCTAAGAACGTGTCGGTGCAGCCTGAAAATGAAGCAATCCTTGTCGTTGAAACCCGCCAAGTTAAGTACGGAGCAGCATAGCCTGCAGACGACTTTACCTTGGAGTTTCTCCAGAGGGGGTAACAACCCCCCATAATTTTCGGGGAGACATTCCGGGGGGATCAACTTGTGGAATTGTTCCAGGTCATCGGCCGTGTGGAAATGAAACTGTTAATAGAGGAACGATTTTAGCATTCCCGTCACTGCATTTTTTTTCTTTTTCAATTTGAATGTTTTTTTTTTTTTTGGTACGCACTAAGGAGTTGAGCTCCTTGCGTATGAAAGGCCTCAGCATCCTCATGACCCGGTCCATGAGCGGAGTGGTGTTCAGGAAGTGTATCCTCTGCATCCTCAGAGGAAGTCCCTCCTGGCACAAGTACGAACCAAATAGATGAACAACCAAATGAAAATGTAAAAAAAGTGAAATAGTGTACTTACCTGGAGGTACTTGAAGATCTTCCTGGGCAGGAGGATGCCCCAGGCCCACATGTGGCTCATCTGCACGCCCTGCATGTCGAACAGGCACACGTATCCCGAGGCCGTGGGCTCCGCGCGCACCATCGCGTCCATGGTCAGGAACTGCGCCTTGCTGGACGACGAGTACACGAAGACGGACGGGTTCGGGTCGCGCAGGGCCTGCACGATGACGCGGAAGCCTTCGGGCGTCTTCTTGGGCAGCACACAGAAGTACCTGGGGAAGTGAGTACTCGCGTGACCCCCGACCACAGTTGCTACCCTGCAATTTCTCATGGAGGCGGAAACCTCTGGAGAGGAGCGCGACTGAAGGCGACTGGAGGTCACCGCAAAGACCGTAGACCGGTCCAAAGGCAATCGGAACCGGACAGGACGGAGTGGCACTCGTCACGTACCCGATGCTCTTGGCCCTCTGCACCTCCGCGCTGTGGTAGGCGCGCTCGGTGAACACCTCCGGGGTCCTGTCGCGCACCGAGCTGTACACCCGGATGATGGACTTGGCCTGCTTCAGGTCGCCGGCGGCGCAGTGCAGGAAGGCGACCAGCAGCGGATCTGTCATGCAGGACGTCTCTCATGAAGGGCTCTAACACTCACGTCTGCCCCTGCGGCCCCTGCGACCCCTGCGACCCTCACCAGTTATGTCCGGCAGTACGGCGCTCTCTTGGCACCACGCCCGCAGCTCCTGGACGTCCCCGGACCTGATCTCGCCGTTCTTCGCCACCTCAGCGTCGAGGCTCCACTCTCGCGCCTCGACCGCCAGCTTCCGAAACACCTGCTCAGTCTCATCTGGGCACACACAATCACACGTGTGTTGTGATACTGGACCTCAGCGAATGTCCAGCCCGTTCCCTCGACTCGTTTGGGTGAAAAAATAAAATGGGTAGCTCTAGGCACATCGTACTACACTTCGTGCTGCTCCAGTATGTTTTTCGACCTTCCCTATCTGTCTTTATCAATTTAAGTGAACTTTGGAACACAATATTTTTTCTGGCAAGAAAACAGGCCTTACCTTACCAATTTCCTAAATTTTGACAAAAATTTAAATTGAGATTTTTCGGGTGCAGAACGTTTGGACCAACCCCTTAACACCGTTTTGTCATGAAAATGGTGTCTCATAATGCTCATGACCCCGGAAAACCTAACGCCCAGCAGTTCGGCACCCCAAACTACTGAACGGACATCTTGTCCTAGAACGCACTATTGCTCTCTTCCAGTTTCACTTTTTTTTAAATCGTCTTGGTGTCCTTACCGGTGGCGTCGACGGCGTCCTCGAAGATCTCCTGCTCCCCCGCCGACTCCTCGTCTTCCTCCACGTCGACGGTGCGCCTCGAGCCGCCGCGAGCGCCCAGCATGACCTGCCCCCCTCCTCTCCGCTCCGGCACTGCGGTCCCGTCTGGAGCTGCCCGCTGGAACGGCTCCAGCAGCTCTGCCGACTAAACCAAGACGCCGGTGTGGCACTGACCATACACTCGCTACCGCAACCGGCTTGGGAGTATCACCAGTCCCCCTCTAATCGTGGAGTGCAGCGTTATCGGCCATAGATAACGTCTGCCACGAGGCAGCTGCCCCCACTCCGAGGGGTTCCTCACTCGTGGTGCAAGCGTACTATGATTTGAAATCAAAATTTGATTAAAAAAAAAATTCCTGATTTTTGGTTCTGATTTTTCCTTAGTTTCCTCGAACTTTTCATATTTTTGCTTACATTTTCTTACTTTCTTCTTATTTTATTCTGACTTTTTATGATTTTTATCTGACTTTTTTGTAGGGTGCACACTGATTTGCTTGAGTGAAGGACCCCTTGCCCCACTCCCTCCCCTATCCATGTCCAGCGGAAGCCGACCGATATCAGTGGCGTGAGTGGCGTAGAACGCAATTCGGACGTGCTGAACGGACGACACGTAGGGAAGGCTGCGATAGGCAACCTGTTTTCTACGTCCCTAAACTTGATTTACGTTACCTACACTGACGAGTGCCGCCCGGTGTCCACCGGCCGCAGTGGTGGCTCACCTGTCCGCCACGTCCCACAAGTCCTCCCCACCGACTGGCCCGGCCCGGCTCTACGCTGGTACCGGCGGCTGCCCTGCCTTGTCCACTCGGGCTTGCCAACCCACCCTCAGCCACCCCCCTCGGAGGGGTTGGCGGTAGCAGCAGGGGGTGTGTGGGCAGATCCTGTTAGGTAAGAGGGCGCACCGCCCCTGGGCCCCCCCTGGGGTGCGGAGCGGACCGGGCCGAGGCATATACCAGTCCAAACGACGCCGCCACCGCCGCTGCCACATGGTTCAGGATTTCGAAATAACAACTCGAAATTTTTAACTTCATCTCTTTTTATTATTATTATTACAAACGTGTTTAACAGTTTCTTACAACTTCCCGCATCATATCGTTAAAAAATATCCCCAATAGTGGCACTGAACAGAAATTAAGACACCTAAGTACATGCTCAGAAATGTATTAGAGAGCTCCTTTAACGCCGCAAAAGCATTAACGCGCACAATGATTCGCTCTACATCCTGGTGTTCAGAACACTGCGAACATGGCGGATGTAGGAATGGGGGAACAAACAGTCTGCTCTCGAAGTAAATCCTATACACATATATACATGTAAAAAAAATTTGAAGTATAAAAACGCCGTTAATTATGTATTCATTACATTGTATAAAAAGTAACAAAGGGTAGAGACTAACAATATTTGACAAGGAGAAGAACGCCCCTGACAGACATACTCACACAGACACACACGCGCACGCACACAGACACGCACACACATCCCATTCCCTGTTGTCTCCTTGCTCCGAGCTTTCATCCCAGCATTCTACCTCCCTTGTTTTCTCAGGGTTCCTTCTCCCTTCAGTTGGCAATATTTTGCCGTCGTCCTTATATGGTATCCGATCCCGATCCTCAATCGAAAAATGACTTGGCAGGAGATACTGTTTGAGCTTGGAGAGGAGCTTGTGAGGCTAGAGGCTACACCTCGCCGGCTCCTCGGTTTGCCTTTGACGAACGTCACGTTCGGCACACCCATGATTCTGCAATCCGCTGTCTGGATCGTTCCGTAAGGACGCTGGCACTTTGACTACATAAAGGCACAAGTACAACTTATGCAATGGCTAAATTCGTGTTGAGTGTACACTCCCATCAGGCCAAGCCCTGTTTGAAGTAAAACAAGAAAACGCCACAGTTCTTAATACATCAGACTGTTTTCCGTTCACACTTATGGAATTCGCCCGAGAAAAGATTTCAAAGTTGTCTACAGAGACTAATAACAATAGACCAGATTATACATGAAGCATCACAAATTCTTCCTCGTCGTCCCCTTATAAATAATATTAAGCAAGTAGCAAATTCATCTTGTTGCTCCCGAGGTAAAAATTGATTGGACCCCCCTTTTTGTTTTAAATTGCCGTGGTTTAAAAAAAAACACGAAACAAACACTTGACAAAATTGCCTCCGATGCGACAATATTTGTCAGGTCAGCCTGGGCATGGTTGCTACCGCTTAGCGTCCCCCGACTTGTTTCCGGCAGCTCCGGGCTCCGGTCAGGCGGTTTGGCACGAGGTTACAGTGAGCGTGGTTGAGCAGATCTACACTGCAAAAAGCAAAATCGATTTTCGATTGTCGATTTTCTTAGTTCAGTCAAAACGACAGTCGAAGTCACATAAGACATCCTTGGTCGTGTCGACTAACACCCAGAATTCCGGTCAAATCGATTTTATTTTTTAAGAGTGTAGTGGTTCTAGTAGTGGTGCACGGCGGCGATACCGACCCTGGGCGAGGCCGCAGCGCTGTTGGCGCGGTGCAGCATGTCATGGTGGCGGGGCGGGGGCTCGGCGTAGCTGTGCCTGAACCTCGCCGACGACACCTGTGCGCGCGGAGGTCCGCCGTGCCCCGGGTGCCCCGGGTGGGGTACGCCCGGAGGCCCCGGGTCCCTGGCGGTGTCACGGTCGAGGCCAGGATACCTGTCGCGCTCGTCCAGCTCCTGGTAGGACCTCCGCTTGAACTCCTGCGCCAGCTCGTTGGAGTGCCGACGCCGCTCATCCTCGAGCACCTCGAACACGCTGCGCCTCTTCTTGTCGGCCAGGTACGCGGCTCGGGCGTCGGCTCGGGGGTCGTGACCACCGCGGGGGTGGGGATCGTTGAGGTCCCTGAGATCCCGAAGGTCCCGGAGGTCGTCCTCGTGGTAGGCCGCCGCGGGGTGGCGGGGCGGGGGCGGGCCGGCGGGGGCGGCCGGCCGCGGGTGCGGCAGGGGGTTGTTGGTGCTGCGGTACCGCTCCAGGGGGATGTCCAGGTCCTCGTTGTAGGGGATGCGGTAGCGGGAGTGCTGGCCCTCGTCCATCATGCCGTCGTACGGGTAGCCGCTGCTGCCGCCGCTGGGCCCGCCGCTGGGCGCACCTCCCCGCGCAGGGCTGCGGAACCTGTCCTCGCGGTGCACACTCCGCGACCGGGACACGGCGGCGGCTGCAGCACGGTCCCGGTGCTCGGGGCGGTGTTCGGCGCGGTGCTCGGGGCGGTGTTCAGGGCGATGTTCGGGGCGGTGTTCGCTGCCTCTGTCGGCCACCCTGTACGCGGCGGGGTAGTCCCGAGCCTCCCGCGGCTCCCTGACCTCCCGCTGGTCCCGCGGTCCCGGCCGTGCTGACGGCGAGGGTCGAGGCACCGCGAAGTCGTCGGCGTCGTCCTCCAGCGACTCCCTGGACATGCGGCGGTTGACGGCCGCGATGATCCGCTGGCGGCCACCGGTCGGCGGCGCGTTCCCGGAGAAGTCGACGTCGTCGTCCTCGTCGTCCGGGTAGTAGCGGCCGCGGGCTGGCTCCGCGTGCCCGTCAAGCACCTCGTCGTCCGAGTCCTCCCGCGACCGCGACCAGGACGGGCGCCGAAGCCTCGGCCTCGGCCTGGGGCCGGCCACCATGGCGGGGCTGATGGGCGGCTCCACGATCTGCAACCAACCATCACACATCAAAACCCGCCGAAAAGTAGCTCGCCATTTTCTGGGAATCACTGACGCGGTCCCCAAAGGCGACGCTATGGAGAAAGTCCGCACAGGACTTAAGTTTTTCTCTTATCTTCCACACCTGACTATAATCTTTTCCCCCCCTGGTTGACGACCGAGGCGAAAACAAGCCGAACCTGATTGAAGCCATCTCCCCCTCTGCCACACGCATATAATTTTTTCCACTCGTTTGCCGTAATTGCGCGTACCGGCGGACTGTGAGGTGACTGCTGCTGCTGCTGCTGCTGCTGCGGCTGCTGCTGCTGCTGCTGCTGCTGCTGCTGGCTGCCGCGTCGCTTCTCCATGTTGAGCTGCATCACCCTCTCCTGCTCTTCCAGCCGCTCGCGTTCCAGTGAAAGGAACTTCTCCTTGGCGTCCTGCAAATGGTCAGGTTCGTTTAGCGCGGTGTGGCGGCGGTGCTGCCAGTGGCTGCCAGGCCAGCCGCTATCCCATCCCATTCCCAGGGCTGGAGCCGCTGGAGTGAGGATGCTCCAGGAGTCGGTGCCTGCCCTCCCTCCCTCCTCCTGCCTCACACGGCTCACAGCTCCCCAGACAGATAAGGCCGGCGCTCCGCTCATGGGCAAAGTGAATAGGGACTCCTTTTTATTAATAACGGAATCGTAATGAAGACTGCTGCCGCACCTGGAAGCGCTCCCGGGGCGACATGGGCCCGGAGAGTGCGGGCGACGGCAGCAGTCCGAGGCCCAGGCCCATGCCGCTCTTGGTGCTGCGGGCGGCGCCGGCAGAGGCCGCCGCGGCCGCCACCGCGCTGCCCCTGTGCTGCTGCGGCCCGGGCGACAGCGACCTCGGCGGCGACCTGGCGGGCCGCGGCGACCGCGGGGACCTCGGCGACGACCTCGGGGACCTGGGCGCGCGCTGGCGCTCGTCGGCGGGGGGCCTCCGGACGCGCGTCCGGGACGGCATCTCGTCGTCCTCGTCACGCGACGACGCGTGCCTGCGGAAAGAAAGCGGTCGTCGTTTAGCGCGGTGCTCGAAACCGCGGCCCGCGGGGCGGCCGGTATTCGAACCTGCGGCACACGTACCTGTCGAGGGGAGAGGTGGGGCTGGCGTGCCGCCGCCGGGGGCCGGGGGCCGCGGTGGCGGGCAGCGGCACGGCCAACGGGTGGTCGCGGCCCCCGGGGGCGGCGCCCGCGGGGGAGGTCGGCGACGGCGAGTGCACCCGGCGGGCGCGCGGCAGGCTGAGCTCGGCGGAGCCAGCAGAGTCCCGCCACCCGGACAGGACCCCCGACGGGCCCCGGGACGGCTGCACCAGGAACAGCGAGTCCTCCGACGGCTCCTCGTTCCACTCCTCGTCTGTAACAGGGGCCAAGGCAAAGGCGTTAGTCATCGGTGCGACACGAACAGCGAATAGCGGCGGCACGCGGTACTCGCCAAGGAATCCCACACTCAAGAAGCTAAAATGTACGCTCTCAAAAAAATCAGTCAAAGGAAGTCAGAAACAAGACAGGCATGGAGAACGCTTCACCGTTCTAGGACAGGGTCGTTCTTTGGGGCTGTTCAGATACCACGTGGACACTTAAAAGGGAAGGGGGGTTCACGAAACGTCCACAACTGTCCAGGTGAATTCAAATGATGAAAAGTTTTGATTTTGTTTTTTAAGGTGATGAGCTCGTTACACTCATGCACTATTGGTCGACTTTGTTTTTTCGTTCCTCTTTTCTCTTTTAATTGGTAGAAAGCGTTTCATTTCAATAATTTTTTTTAAATTCAAAAGTATATTGAATCCTCAAGATTCAGACCCTGCAAATAAAAAATACAACAACAAAAAACGGCAAAAATGGGTGGGTCCTACCTCGTCCCAGACTTCCGTCCGGAACCGTTCCTGCTTAACTTCGGTGTTCGGATGGGAACCGGTGTACCAGGAGTTGACCGCCGCTAAGACACAGGCACGACGCAGCCACCTTGGTAGGCAGGCTTCCGCAACGGCCAACATCGCCCCTTCCGCTGACCAGATTTCAGGAGTCAGCCCCCTTCGACCAGCCAGTTGGTCTGTGGCCATGAGGCCACTCCCTCGCGGATTGAGAGGGAGGTAGGATGCCCAGATCGTACACGGCCGAAGCCGATTGTACTCTACTCTTCTACGCCATGTATCCAACAACGCGTTATCGCAACACTTGCGTTAAGCGGTTTGCGAATTGAAAGGGGGTCTTAACGGACAGGGCAAGTGCAATACTCGTTCTTTTTTGCTTCTACGTCGTAGCAGTAGTAGGAGTTAGCAAAGAACGAGTAAAAAGTAAGAAAAAAATCAGGTGCAGATAAAATTAGGGGAGGGAAAAAAAATCAAAAGCATCGGGAAAAAAAATCATTTTGATTTTTAAATGATGGCACGCTTGCGTCAAGAGCCCCGCCCTGCTTGGCCCTGCCCTAGCAGGTGTGCGGACAGTACAGGACAGCTGCGGCTCATGCTGCACGTGTCCTGCGGTCCGTGCTGCTGCCGTCCATCAATGGCCGCTCTGCATGCGAGCTCGTGGGCTGGCAATGCAATGCAGTCATCGAGATTAAAGGGGGCGAAGGGAGAGGGAGGGGGATGGGGGAGGGGCGTTTTAACGTGACAATGAACACCGCGTCACGAGCATCACGCAGGGGCCGTCCATACACACGGAGAAAAAAGATTAGTGGTCCCAAAACGAATTTTTTAAGTTGACTGTCAGACATGCAGTAAATTTTTGTTCGGAGAACAAAACTTTTGTTCGGGGAACTAAAGTTCAGTTTCACCAACGAAACGTTAGGTGCTTCAACAAAGAGGTTCGTTGCGGGCACCAAACATTTTTTTTCTGCTTTTTGCACCTGTAGCGAATCCTGCGTTGGAGCAACTACAGTTGCCTTGGAGCAACTAAAATTTAGTTCCCCCAACAAAATTTTAGCTCTCCGAACAAAAATTAACTCCTGTCTGAAAATCAACTTAGTAATTAGTTGCGACCACTAATCTTTTTTCTCCGTGAATAACGTGATCCCGCAGCATGCTGTTACGTCATTTGTGAACCCCGCCCATGGGAGACTCCGGACGGCGCCTCCTCCTCCTTAAATACTGTCGTAAAAATCAATGAACGCACTTTTTCGATTAATTAACGGCAGCCGTAAATGCCGTAACGGAGGGGCGGCGCGCTGCTCACTGACGCGCCGTGTGTGTGTGTGTGTGTGTGTGTGTGTGTGTGTTTTCTCCATGTGAAGGCCCACGTAACTGCCATGAGAGTGTGCCCGAGTTGCGGTGCTGCTCCTCCCGCCGGCCGCTCTCTACTCTCATGGTCGCCGTGGCCGTGCTGGCAGCCGGGCCCAAGTCGCTTCACTTCCGATCAGTTGCCTCTGGTTCCCTCTGGTTCCCTCTCCTCTTCCTTTTTCCGGTTTCGTGACGACAATGGCACTCGGCCGCGCGCCCGACTGAGACAGAGACAGGCCGAGAGCGGCGTGTGAGTGCGAGCGGGACGGAGAGCGAGCACCGGGAAAGTAACGGCCACCGCCGCCACATCTCTGCTAGGGCTGCTCTGTCGCGATTTGTCATTTCTTTCGCGCGCGAAAGAGAGACAGACAGACAGACAGACAGACAGACAGACAGACAGAGCGAGAAGGGGGGATAGAAATGAAGTTTGCACGTTTGCAAAGGTGAGCACTCTCATTGTTTACCTGTCCGAGGCACGCCTGTCCTATCTGCATGACTCACACCTGCTACGCTATTCCGTTTCATCTTCTATGTTTCCATTTTTGTACAAGAAAAACGCGCCGTCTCATGCGAGCGCCTGACAAAGTCAGGGTAGGCAATGCCGCAGCGCACGAGAGTTGTGCGGGCTGGCCTACCGATCACGGCGCCCTGCAGCAGCCGCCGCCAGCGGGGGGAGAGAGAGATAGACGGAGGCTCGGAGGGGCGGGGCGGGGCACGCATTGTCTGTTGAGATCAAGGTCTCCTATTGAGACCAGCCGCGGCCGCCCCGCCCCGCCCCACCCCGCCCGGGTGTGCCCAGCATTCCGTGCAGCAGCACCAGTGAGGCCCTCATACACCACGTCGTGGAGGTCCTCCTAGAGGCCCTGCAGCAGGTCACCTTCACATCACAGTACTGACTCAATTTCCAGCAGAAAAAGTCGTGCCCCTCACAGTAATAAATAATAACATAATTGGTGTCCGTTCGACACTACTTGTCCTATGCTTTAATTTTCGGCGCGACAAGCAGGTCTGGCCCGGACGACCGGGCGCAGGCGAAACTCTGAGCGCCCCGCGAAACGCCGTGTTGCTGTTCGGGACAAGCCGATGAGTTTGCCGTCGTGTTCGTGTCTAATGAGGTGGGCTGGCCGCTGGCCGGCGGTCAACGGGGGCTCGAGTCCGGCCGACGGCGGCGGCTCGGCTCGGCTCGGCTCGGCTCGGCTCGGCTCGGCTCGGCTCGGCTATCGCGACACGCCACGCTCTGCTAGGCCCTGCCGGGCTGTGCCGGGCTGTGAACAGGTTGCCGACGGCAGTGCTCGCTCCGCTCCAGTCCTGTCGCCGCGCCGAGTCCTATCAGCAGCTGCTACACTCATGCGGGGCGCACACGCGCGCACGCAGACACACACACACACACACGCACACACATGCACACACCGGGAACAACCGCTACCCGCGGCCACCGAGGTACAAGAAGAAAAATTGTGCTCTGCTTTTGCACGAAAGTACTAAATTATTATTAAGTATTACTAAATTATTACATTAGTTATCGCGAATACTGCCTGGGAAAGACTCCAGTGTGGACACTACTTTAAAACCTGTGGAGGCTCCCTGGGCTGCAGGGCTGCAGGGCTGCAGTTGGCAGCCGTGATCTGGGACCTCTAGCCGAGCCGAGCCGCTCGTTCGTGACTCTAACGTTCACTTTCTGGGTTAGTGCGGGAGGGAAAAAGAGGGAATCTCTCTCTCTCTCTCTCTCTCTCTCTCTCTCTCTCTCTCTCTCTCTCTCTCTCTCTCTCTCTCTCTCTCTCTCTCTCTCTCTCTCTCTCTCTCTCTCTCTCTCTCTCTCACACACCACACTCCACCGAGGGCGGGCGGGCATCCCGAGGAATCGTCCGTAATCTCTGCTGTGCTCATCGATCTGTGTTACGTGGTTCGTGCACGCTCCCCCTTCTGGGGACAGATGGCCGATGCTGATTCAGTGCCGAGTCTCATTCCGAGTCTTATTCCGAGGGGCTTCTGTACATGCTCACTGACACTCGTCCCCTGCCTGCCAGCCTGCCGTGTCCTGTCCTTGTCTTTCCTCATCCTGACCGCTCGGCTGGCGGCTCGCGGTCCTCGAGAAAGTCCGCCCGCGTCTCCGGCGGCGCACCGCGGTGGAGTAATATCATAATGGTGGGAACGCGCGTATATTTATGTACGTGCCCTCTCTGTCACTCCCACCGCCCGCCGCGGAGGGTGCGAGAGAGACGGCTGCCAGTGCCGCCGGGCATTGCGTCCGAGCCCCACCTTTTCTTTACTATTTGCGAAAATTGTCGTCATCTTTTTTTTTTTTTGCACAGTAAATCCACTGCCAAATTTCTCTATTTTTCTCTTACTCTTGTCGCGAGGCAGTTACTCCCAGACGACTCTGGGGACAACTGGCCACAGATTTAACGCAAACGGCGGCCCCCTCCCGGCCGAGCCGAGCCTAGCCTGCCGCTCTGGAGATACCCCGTCCCTCACACGCCAAATGCTACGGCGACCAGGCCACGGGGTCCGGCGCCCGGTGTGCGAGAGAGACAGAGAGATGGACGACACTTGCATACGGAGTCACGGAGCACGGAGTCTCACGTGGGGACCCTCTCATAAAGTTTCGCGTGTAATGAAGCCATACTTAGCCCTACGCACACGCGCACGGGAACACGCCCCACTATTCGCAGTTACCAACGCAAAAGGTGGAGTCATTTATATTTGTCGCCGCAATGGCAGCCAGCATGGTGGCTGCTGCGGCTGAGTGAGTGACTGGCTGACTAGCAGCGGCTGGACCGGTTGGGTGGCTTATTGGCAGCAGCGAGCCTTTTGCTGAGGCAGCCATGTTGGCGTGCCAGCCTTATTGGCAGTAGTGGACTGCGACTGCCTTTAACGCAACGAGCTGTCTTCATACACATGGGGCGACCGCCGTACCACCTCACCAGTGTCGTACCTGTTTCGGCAAAGCCCGGCGCTAACGATGTCCATCTATCCGTCTATCCGTCCATCTGCTGCGTCTCTATCTGCCGTTCGATCAGCTGCTATCCGCGCAGTGACACGGCAGTGCCGGCTGCTCAGGTGTTGGCAGCGCTGGCAGCAGACGGCCGGTGTCACAACCCGCGCACCCCATGCCGTGCTTCATTTCACTGATACGGGATCCCTTGCGCCCTGCGGGGGCGTGACACGTCCCACTTCACCTGTCAGCCGCAGCCCGTTGCCCAATGAGGGTGGCGCCCCGCCGGCCCCGCCCCCGCGAGGAGCCAATCAGGGACGGGCACGGGCGCCATGAGTTGCGTGGATTGGTATCCGACGCGAGATCAGCATCTTCGGCGGCACGAGACGCCCGGCCCCGCCGTACCGTAAGACGTGTGTGCAGTGCCGACAGCCCTAAGTGTGTCTTACGTCACAGCGCGAGCACAATACCCCCCCCGGAGTACAACACAATACCCCCTGGACGATATCCGGACGCGAAAAAATTGCGCGTGTTCACTTCCCCGTTGTCAGCACAGCCTGACGTCACCGGCCTGTGCACTTATCCCCCGTCACACACACACACACACACACACACACACACACACACACACACACACACACACACGTACGTGCAAAGCGAGCTGTGAAATTATCAAGGTCAGGACAACACAGTCACGATGGCCAGAAATTACTATTGCCGTCTGTCTGTCGGCGTGCTTCGCACCGCTTCGCACTGCCATGCCAGCGGCCGCCAACTCGCCGTAATGAGTCTCCTTGATCTTTCGGCCCGGCCCGGCCCGGCCCGCCTCCCCCGGCGCGGCTAGCTCCCGCCTCTTTTAGGCAACTACTGCCGCGCACAGAAGCTGTGAACGGATAGATTCTAAAGACGCGAAATGAGGCGCGGATTTTGTTTTTTAAACCGGCCTTTAAAAATTTCGTTGATTGTTTTTAATTTTTTTAATTGCGTGGGTGGAACCGTACGGTTTATACCGTCCGACTGTCGTGACGACTCAATGCGAACGGGAAGTTGTTCACCGCCACCCTTTTGTTTCTAATGAAGCAGGTATACGATGATTTTTTTTTCGGGCGATCGCCGCCGCTGTGGGCATGAGGCATCGTGACTGGGGTCTTACAGCCCGGCCCGTGCCCGCCGCGTCGCTCAGCTGGAGCCGGGGCTGGAACTGGGGCTGGAGCTAAGGCTGGAGCTGGGGCTGGGGATGGGGTTGGGGCTGTAGTCGGAGCTGGAGCTGGACAAGACGATGAGAGCCTGCTGCCCGCCTCAGCCCCAGCCCAGAACTGGTCTCGGACCGAACCTGAG